>JAHRHZ010000020.1:0-32577 GCA_024137785.1 Ginglymostoma cirratum | reverse complement strand
AGGCCCAAAATGTCAGCTTTCCTGCTCCTCTGATGCTGCTTGGCCTGCTGTGTTCCTCCAGCTCTACACCTTGTTATCTTAGTTTAAACCCACCCGGGTAACGCTAGCAAATCTCTCCACGGGGATGTTGGACCCCCTCAAGTTCAATTGCAACCCATCCTTCTTATACAAGTCACCTCGCCCTCAAGAGATCCCAATGATCCAAGAACTGAAAACCCTTCCCCTTTCACCAGTTCCTCAGCCAATGAACTCCATCAAATACTGTTTGGTGTAATTCATTGAACATAGCCAGTTACAAATGTGACAGATCACAATAGCTTCTTGAATTGAAATCACTCAAGCTTTTCTGCTATCCAATTGTATCAATAATATAATTATTGTAATGTGACAATGTACAGTTTCACCGTCTGAAATGCAGAGTAAACTTATAACAGAACAATAATTTTTTCTCCTGTTGAGAGTAATTTCATTTAAGTACAGCTGCGGGCAAACATTTGCAAGTCAATAGCTATAATAGGTACTGCAGATGCTGGAGAATCCGAGAGAACAAGGTGTGGAGCTGGATGAACACAGCAGGCCAAGCAGCATCATAGGAGCAGGAAAGCTTGACGTTTCGGGCCTAGACCCTTCATCAGAAATAGGGGGGGGGAAGGGGGTTCTGAAATAAATAGGGAGAGAGGGGGAGGCGGATAGAGGATGGATAGAGGAGAGGAGACAGACCAGTCAGAGGCGGGGATGGAGCCAGTAAAGGTGAGTGTAGGTAGGGAGGTAGGGAGGAGATAGGTCAGGCCAGGGAGGACGGACAGGTCAAGGGGGCAGGATGTAGTTAGTAGATAGGAGATGAGGGTGCGGCTTGAGGTGGGAGAAGGGGATAGGTGAGAGGAAGAGATAACAAGGTGTGGGGCTGGATGAACACAGCAGGCCAAGCAGCAGCATAGGAGCAGGAAAGCTTGAACAGGTTAGGGAGGCAGGGACGAGCTGGGCTGGTTTTGGGATGCCGTTGGGGGAGGAGAGATTTTGAAGCTTGTGAAATCCACATTGAGGCCATTGGGCTGCAGGGTTCCTAGGCTGAATATGATTTGCTCTTCCTGCAGCTATCGGGTGGCATCATTGTGGCATTGCAGGAGGCCCAGGATGGACATGTCGTCTGAGGACTGGGAGGGGGAGTTGAAATGGTTCGCGACTGGGAGGTGCAGTTGTTTGTTGCTAACTGAGAGCAGGTGTTCTGCAAAGCGGTCCCTCCGCTTGGTTTCCCCGATGTAGAGGAGGCCAGAACGGGTACAGCGGATGCAGTATACCACATTGGCAGATGTGCAGGTGAACATCTGCCTGATGTGGAAAGTCGTCTTGGGGCCTGGGATTGGGGTGAGGGAGGAGGTGTTGGGGCAGGTGTAGCACTTCCTGCGGTTGCAGGGAAAAGTGCTGGGTGTGGTGGGGCTGGAGGGGAGTGTGGAGTGGACAAGGGAGTCACGGAGAGAGTGGTCCCTCCGGAAAGCAGACAAGGGTGGGGAGGGAAAAATGTCTTTGGTGGGGTCGGATTGCAGATGGCGGAAGTGTCGGAGGATGATGCGTTGGATCCGGAGGTCGGTGGGGTGGTACGTGAGGACGAGGGGGATTCTTTTTTGGTTGTTATTGCGGGGAGGGGGTGTGAGTGATGAGTTGCGGGAAATGCGGGAGACACGGTCGACGGCGTTCTCGACCACTGCGTGGGGGAAGTTGCGGTCCTTGAAGAACGAGGACATCTGAGATGTGCGGGAGTGGAATGCCTCATCCTGGGAGCAGATGCGGCGGAGACGAAGGAATTGGGAATAGGGGATGGCATTTTTGCAGGAAGGTGGGTGGGAGGAGGTGTATTCCAGGTAGCTGTGGGAGTCGGTGGGCTTGAAATGGATATCGGTTTCTAGGTGGTTACCCGAGATGGGGACAGAGAGGTCCAGGAAGGAGAGAGAGGTGTTAGAGATGGTCCAGGTGAACTTCAGGTTGGGGTGGAAGGTGTTGGTGAAGTGGATGAACTGTTCGAGCTCCTTGTGGGAGCACGAGGCGGCGCTGATACAGTCATCAATGTAACGGAGGAAGAGGTGGGGTTTAGGGCCAGTGTAGGTACGGAAGAGTCATTGTGGCATTGCAGGAGGTCCAGGATGGACATGTCGTCTGAGGAATGGGAGGGGGAGTTGAAATGGTTCGCGACTGATTCATTGTGGCATTGAAAAACACAGCACATTTAAATACCTGATTTACTTCTGATTTGCTGATGGCTGGTATTTAAATTTACAAGTCAATGATTTCTCCAACTGCGCCTCTCCGTGGAATAATCTTCCAAATTCAGTTTTGTATTTCTTTATGTGCATTCTGCTGTGCAAGCCATTGTCTTGATCTGTAAAACTGTTTTCTTTTGAGAGATGAGCCTTTGCTGTCCCCAACAAGGAATTGCACTGAATGCATTTCATGTTCATTACAACTCTGGTTCTAAAATCCCATTAAAGCTTATAACCTCTAGTGTGGAAACAGGCCATTCATCCAAACACGTCCACGTCACCTCTCTGAAGGGCATGCCACCCAGGCCCATTCCTGCAAGCCTACATTTCCCATGGCTAACACACCTAACCGGCACATCCCTGAACACTACAGGTAATTTAGCACGGCCAGTGCACCGAACCTGCACATCCTTGGACTGTGGGAAGAAACTGGAGTACTTGGCAGAAACCACCCCCCCAGACACACGGAAAATGTGCAAACTCCAAACCGACAGTCATCTGAGGGTGGAATTGAACCGGGGTCCCTGGCGCTGTGAGGCAGCATTGCTGACCACTGAGCCGCCGTGCCTCCAATTGGTTTGGAGATCCCATGACAACAATTGTATTTCTCATTCACTGATTATGCCTCCCTGGGAAAATTGGATTTTATTCTGGACGCCCACAAATTCAGGAAGGAATTTGAGGCTTTGGCTCTGGAAGATGCAAAGTACATTTAAACCCAAATACCTAGAAACGTTTTGGGAAGAAACCATTTAGGACTGAGCTGAGTAGAAACTTCTTCACACAGAGAGGGGTGAGCCTTTGGAATTCACTATCACAGAAAGCAGACAATGCAAAAGCTTAGGGTAAAGGGGGTCATGAAAAGTCATTAACAAACAGGATTAAGGAGAATTCCAAGGCTGTTTATACATATATAAAAAAAGAACATGGGTAAGCGGGGAATGCATTGGCCCACTCAAGGACAATGGAGGGAATCTGTGTGGAGCCAGAAGAGGTAGGTGAGGCCCTAAATGAATACTTTGTGTTAGTGTTCACCAAAGAGAAGGAATTGGAGGAGGATGATCTCAGGGAAGGGAGTGTTGAATTTCTAAGCCAAGTTGCTATTAAAAAGGAAGAGGTGTTGTGTGTCTTAAAAAGTATTAAGGTAGATGTGTCCTGATGGGATCTATCCCAGAATATTGAGGGAGGCAAGAGAACAAATTGCTGGAGCATTGACAGACATCTTTGTATCCTCTTTGGCCACTGGTGAGGTCCCAGAGGACTGGAGAATAGCTAATGCTGTCCCATTGTTTAAGAAGGATTGCAGGGATAATCCAGGAAATTACAGGCATGTGAGCCACACATCAACGGTAGGAAAATTATTGGAAAAGATTTTTGGGGACAGAATCTAGAAGCATTTAGAAGCAAATGGACTTATACGCAATAGACAGCATAGTTTTGTGTGGGGGAGGTTGTGCTCACTAACTTGATCATGTTTTTTCAGAAGGTGACAAAGATGATTGAGGGAAAAGCAGTTGATGGTGTCTACATGAACTTTAGTAAAGCCTTTGACAAGGTCCCTCATGGCAGACTGGCACAAAAGGTGAAGTCCCCTGGTATCAGTTGTGAGCTGGCGAGGTGGATATTGAACTGGTTTAGTGACAGGAGACAGAGGGTAGCAGCGGGAGGATACTTTACCGAATGGAGGGCTGTCACCAGTGATGTTCCGTAGGGATCAGTGCTGGGACCTCTGTGATCTATATAAATGATGTGGAGGTAAATGTAGAATAAATGAGCAAATCTAATTAGTAAGTTTGTGGGCGATACAAAGGTTGGAGTTGCGGATAGTGAGGAGGATTGTCAGGATATAGATCAGTTAGAGGCTTAGGCAGAAAAATGGCAGATGGAGTTTAATCAGGGCAAATGTGAGGTGATGCATTTTGAAAGGTCGAGTACAGGTGAAAATAATACAGTGAATGGCAGAGCCCTTAGGATTATTGATATGCAGAGGGATCTGGGTGTGCAGGTCCACAGATCACTGAAGGTGGCAGTGCAGGTAGATAATGCAGTAAAAAAAGGCCTATGGCATGCTTGCCTTCACTGGAAGGGGCATTGAGTATAAGGATAGACAAGTTATGCTGCAGCTTTATAGAACTTTAGTTAGACCACACTTGGAATATTGCATACAGGCCTGGTCACCACACGACCAGAAGGATGTGGGTGCTTTGGAGAGGGTACAGAAAAGGTTTACCAGGATGTTGCTTGGTATGGAGGATTTTAGCATGGAAGAAAAGTTGGATAGACTGGATTTGTTCTCACTGGAACTCAGGAGGTTCAAGGGCGATCTGATGGAAGTTTACAAGATTGTGAATGGCATGGATAGAGTGGAAAGAATGAGGCTTTTTCACAGAGTGAAGGGGTCATTACTAGGGGACACAGGTTCAAGGTGCAAGGGGGATGTTTGAGAGAGATGTGCGAGGCAAGTTTTTCACACAAAGGGTGGTGAGTGCCTGGAACGTGCTGCCAGAGGAGGTGGTGGAAACAGACACAAAGCAGCATTCAAGAAGCACCTGGATGAATACATGAATAGGAAGGGAATAGAGGGATACGGATCCTGTAAGTGAAGGCAGTTTTAATATGGAAGGACAAAATGTGTCGGTGCAGGCTTGGAGGGTACTGAAGGACTTATTTCTGTGCTGTACTGTTCTTTGTATGATTTCAAGCATTTGGGTTTAGGACCTGGGGCTAAAGGGGTCAAAGGATATTGGGAAAAGCAGAGTCAACACAGTGTGGGGCTAGAGGAACGCAGTGGGTCAGGCAGCATCAGAGGAACGGGAAAGTCAGCGTTTTGGGTCGGGACTCTTCATCAGTTCTGATGATATGAGGAGCAGTTGAGGACTCTGAATCTGTACTTGATGGAGTTTAGAAGGATGAGGGGGAAGTCTGATTGAAACTTACAGAACACTGAGAGGCCTGGGCTTGGTGGATATGGAGAAAATGTTTCCACTAGTAGGAGAGACCAGGACCTTGAGGACACAGCTCCCGAGTGAAGAGACGACCCTTTAGAACTGAGGGGAGGAGGGATTTCTTCAGCCAGAGGGTGGTGAATCTGTGGAACTCATTGCCTCAGAGGTCTGTGGAGGCCAAGTCATCGAGTGTATTTAAGATAGAGCTAGATGGGTTCTTGATTAGTAAGGGGGTCAAGGATTACAGGGAAAAGGCAGGAGAATGGGGTTGAGAAATATATCAGCCATGATCGGATGGTGAAGTAGACTTGATGGGCTGAATGGCCTAATTCTCCTTCTATATCTTATGGTCTTGTGGTCTGAGATAAATCTGGAATAAAAAGCTAGCCTAATGATCATTGTGTAACCAGTGCTGATTGTGGAAAAAACCCATGTGACTCACTCATGTCCTTTAGGGAGGGAAATCTACCGACTTTACCTTGTCTGGCCTACATGTGACCCTTGGGGCAGCCAGGGACAGGCAATAAATGCTGGTCGACTCTGACACGCATCCCATGAACAAATACAAAAAATGCTTTGAACACCTTCCTTCTGATGTTAATCCAACTGGTCTGTAGTTTTCTGCTTTCAATCTTCCTTTTTGAATAAAGGAGTTGCATTCAGTACTTTCCAATCTAATGGAACCTTTTGGAATCAAGACAATTTTTGGAAACGACAAAGTGCATCAACTACCTCACTAGTCACTTCTTTTCAGACCCTCGGATGATGACCACCAGGACCCAGGCATCTGTTTGCTCACAACTCCAACAGTGCCTTTTCCCTGGTGAATGTAATTGTCTTGAACTCCTCCCTTTCCTCCATTTCCTGATTTATTACTGCAACTGGAGGGTCACTTGTATCGTCTGGGAGGTGGTTCTCACATAATAGTGTCTCTAGGTTTCTTTTCATACTCATAAAATCCTATCTTAAATTGTGTTTGGAATAATGCATTGTGAATAACACAAGGAATTTTGTGACAAGTAATTTTCTTCGAAATAATGCCTCTTATTGTCGATTCTATTCAGGTTTGGAAAGGACCGCGTTTACACTGGGATCTTACGTACAGCAATGGAAAAGCAAATTAGACTGTATCCCATTGCAGTTATGAGATTAGCTAATTAGAAACTGGAACGACTTAAGCTGTAAACCCATCAGGTTGAATCCGAAAGGAACAGTCAATCAGTATGCTTCAGGAAGATGCTTTATTGAACTTTATTACCCAGCAACTTTGTGGATTTTTTAAGCGTTAATTAGAATTGTTTGCATTTTTATGAATGGCAATTACCACGAAATGTGTAATTATAAATTGTTGACATGTTTTTCCTAATTTATTATGTTTTATTTTCATATCTGATGTTTTTAAATGTGTGGATTGCATTATGATGGAAGACATAGGAAACTGGAGCAGATAAAAATGAATACCACTTTTTGTTTAGTTTACATAGTGGAATGTATCAATACTTTGTGGATTTAGGACAAATGGGACATTGTCTTATTGGAACACACAGGATTCTGAAAAGGTTTACCGGGGTAGATCTCAGAGGCTGGTTCCATGGGGTAGTCTAAAACCTGGGTGCACTACGTCAGGATAAGATGTGGGGAAATGTTTTCACTCGCAGGTTGTCTATCTTTGGAATTCTCCACCTGTGGAGGCTCATAGTGAATGTATTCAAGGCAGAGGTCAATGGAATTGTGTATACAAAACGAACAGGGCATATGGGGATAGTATGGGAAAGTGGAATTTGGTTCAGTTTTCAGTCGTAGAGTCCTACAGCACGGAGATAGGCCCTTTGGCCCAAACTGGTCTGTGCCAACCAAAATATCCATCCACGCTAAGCCCATTTCCCTGCAATTGGCCCATATCCTCCTAAACCTTTCCTATCCATGTATTTGTCCAAATGCCTTTTAAATATTGTTAATGTACCCGCCTCAACCACTTCTGCTGGCAGTTCATTCCATACGCATACCACTGTGTAAAAAAAAACAATGGTTGGGTCAGGTTCCCATGTGTTCTTTCCCCTCTTACCTTAAACCAATGCCCTCTAGTCCTCGATTTTCCCCAGCCCTGGGAAAAAGACTGAGTGCATTCACCCTATCCATGCCTTTCATGATCTTGTGCACTTCTATAAGATCCCCCCTCAGTCTCCTACGCTTTAAAGAAAAAAGTCCCAGCATGTCTAGCCTCTCCCTATAACTCAGTCCCTTGAGTCCTGGCAACATCCTTGTAAATTTCTTCTGCACTCTTTCCAATTTAATAATATTCTTTGTATAGCAAGGTGACTAAAACTGAACATAATACTCCATGTATTGCCTCACCAATGTCCTGTACAACTGCAGCATAACTTCCCAACTTCTGTACTTATTGCCCTGACTGATGAAGGACAGTGTGCCAAAAGCCTCCTTCACTGCCCTGTCTATCTGTGACTCCACTTTCAGAGAACCGTGCACCTGAACTCTAAGGTCCCTCTGATCCACTATACTCCTTAAGGCCCTATCATTCACCATGTAAATCTTACCTGGATTTGACTTTCCAAAAATGCAACACCTCACACTTTTCTATATTAAACTCCATTTGCCATTTCTCAGCACAACCCCAGCTAATCGAGACCTTGCTGCAATTTCTGATAAACTTCCTCACTGTCCACAATATCAACTATTTTATTGTCATCCACAAAGAACTCTTAACAAATTTGTGAGGCATGATCTCCCACACACGAAGCCATACTGACTACTCCTAGCCAAGCCCTGTCTTTCCAAATGTATGTATATCTTATCCCTCAGAATCTTCTCAAGTAACTTACCTACCACAGATGTTAAGCTTACTGGTCCACAATTCCCAAGTTTTCCTTTGCAGTCCTCCTTGTATAAGGGGGCAACATTCGCTACCCTCCAGTTTTCCGGGACCTCACCCGTGGCTAACAATGATTCAAATATGTCCCCCCGGGTCCCTGTAATTTCTTCTCTAGCATCTTGCAGGGTTCTTGGATATATCTGGTCAGGTCCAGGAAATTTATCCATCTTCATACATTCTAATAGTTACAACACCTCTAATGTGATATGGACTGTCCCCAAGATATCACCACTAACTTCCCCAAGTTTCGTATCTTTCTCCTGCGGTTCCATACATACATGTTCACTTTGGTCCTTGAGGGGTCCCATTCTCTCTCTAGTTGTTCTTTTTCCTTTAGTATACTTAAAGAATCTCTTTGTATTCACCCTAATCATCACTGCCAAAGTGATCTTATGGTCCCTTTTTGCCTTCCTGTTCTCCTTCTTCAGTAAACTCCTGTATCTCATATACCTCCAGAGATTCCCGTGATCCCAGCTGTCTGTTCCTGAGCCATGCCGCCTCCTTTTCTGGTCAAAGCCTCAGCATCTCTTGTCATTGAGAGTTCCCTATGCCTGCCAACCTTGCCCTTCACCCTCACAGGAACATATAGACTTTGGGGTCCAGCTATCACACTTTTAAAGGCCTCCCACTTGCGAGAGGTCCCTTTGCCTGCAAACAAACTACTCCGTTCAACCCCTACAAGCTCCTGTCTAATTCAGTCAAAATTTGCCTTGCCCCAGTTTAGGACTTGAACCTGTGGACCAGTTTTGTCTCTTGTCGTAGCTATTCTAATACTCATAGGACTAAGGTCACTGGTCCCAAGGTGTTCGCCCACTGTCACCTCAGTCACCTGTCCTGCCCTATTTCCCAAGAACAGGTTGAATTCTGCCCCTTCCCAAGTAGGTCCCTCTATATACGGCTTGAGGAAACTTTCCTACAAGTTCCACTCCACCGAAGCCCTTAACAGTAAGGCAGTCCCAGTCTATGGAAATTTAAAATCTCCCACTATGACAAGCTTATTTCTCCTGCAAGTCTTTGCAATCTCCCTGTATATTTGTTCCTCTAATTCCTGTTGACTATTTGGGGGCCTATAGTACAATCCCAATAACATCACCATCCCCTTATTTCTCAGCTCCACCCACAAAGCCTCACTGGATGATCCCCCAGTTATTTCATCTCTGACTACTGCTGTGATACTCCCCTTAATCAAAAATGCAACTCCCTCTCCCCTCTTTCCTCCACCTCTGTCCTGCCTAAAGCAGCTGTCCCTTGGCATCTTAAGCTGTGGCATGGTGGCACAGTGGTTAGCATTGCTGCCTTACAGCACCAGGGGCCTGAGTTCGATTCTAGCTTCTGGCGACTGTGTGGAGTTTGCCAGTTCTCCCTGTGTCTGCATGGGTTTCCTCTGGGTGCTCTGGTTTCTTTGCATAGTCCAAAGACACGTAGGTTAGGTGGATTGGCCATGCTAAATTGCCCATAGTGCCCAGGGTGGGAAATGCAGGGATAGGGTAGGGGTGAGTCAGGGTGGGACGCTCTTCAGAGGGTTGGTGTGGACTGAATGAGCTGAATGGCCTGTTTTCCCCATTGTAGAAATTCTATGATTTAGACCTGGTCTTATTAAATGGTGGGACAGGATTGAGTGGCCTATTCTTGTTCCTATTCCTTAAGTAATCTACTCTGTAAACAGGTCACAGGACCAGAAGCACACTTGCTAACATTAGCATTTAGCAACTGTCCAGTTATGGTGTCAGGATTTTCCAAATACAGATTATTATGGAACATATTCTATATTATGTAAATATCTTTCACATTCAATGATTCAATGCAGACAAGCTGTTTTCCAGTGCATCATGTCACATTTCACAAATGATTGGTAAATCCCCTGTCTGTAAGGCGAATTCACATTTTATGCAATGTCTGTATTTTGCATGTAGTATTCCTTTGGTTTTCTGAAATAGAATGTTGTCTCCTTATGGGATATTTATCCATTTATCCATCTGTCATTTTATACAATGGGTCTTCTGGTTCTTAAAGGACAATTAAGTTAGTCCTTATTGTAAAAAGACAGCGTAAGATGTTTGTGTAAGCCACCAGCGTTAACTCTATACAATTACATAAACTTATGCAAAATATCCAGCAGAGAAACAGGTTCTTTGGTTCATCCTGTCCATACTCAATGTTACGCTTCACTCGAGCCTCCTCCCATCCTCCTTCATCTCAGGCCAACGCACTGTTCCCTTCATCCTCTGCCCTTGCAGCTATTCGTATCTAACTCCCCTCAAATGCATCAATGTTATTCATCTCAAATACTGATGTGGTACTGGGACCCATATTTTCACTGCACTTGGGACTGTACCATATTAGACTTCTTGGTGACTGTTTTCTATTGATGGCTTTAAGCTTCTCCTTCTTCACACCTAGAAGCATTCTGCATCTACTCCAGCAAGACTTTTGTTCTTTTAAAACCTCTATCAGGTTACCCATCAGTCTCCTCTTTTTCAAGACAAAGGAGGCTCAGCTGATTGATTCCTTCTTGACAGGTATCACTTCACAATTCAGTGTCATCATTGTAAATCTTCTTTGGACCCTATCCCATGCCCCTTTGTAAGATGGTGACAGGAATAGTGCATAGTACTTTATAGACATTGTGATCAAGGTCTGAGACACTAATGTTTTATTGATAATTATCTCATTTAGCACGTTGCACTTGTACAGAAGGTAATCTGTAACAGTTATTTGATGGAAATTTCTGCTGTTCTGAGTAGGAGGAAGTTAAATTTATTATCGCCCATTTATAATTTAGTGAAAGACTTAATAAGGCCAAGATGGAGGCACAATTTACTAAGAGTTTTAAATGTATTATTAAAATGCATTGACAGCTGTATGTTATCTCTTCCATATATTTTACAAATATTATTATAAGCGGACACAGAAATGCTTAAAAGCGCAAAACCTTTCTTTTTATCGACTTATCTCAGTATATTCGGAAAATGTATTATTGTCTTTCTAAAGTGTTCAATTGTCAGTTATTTCCTACAACTTCGTACTTTATTCTGGAGGTTATCAAATGAGATGCAAGTTGTTTGTGTGTCTATTCTGAAGCTATTTTTAATTGTGAAATAATCAACATAGTATTATGGCATGAAAAAAAGACACACCATTTCAAACAAAATTAACTATTTGTTTTTATAAGATTTGTGACTTCATAAACTGGCAATGTTTAATTGTTTGAATTAGCAGTGAATGATGTTGGGAGTTGAACGGTACAACAGTGATCGCATATAATATGGAGAATACAGGTTCAGTGGCTATTCATTTCAATCAAGTTGATTCTTGTTGTGTGCGATCTAACCTGTATGTTTTACTTACATTACTACACTATCCACTCTGTAAAACTGCAACATTTGTGATAGATATGATGCTTTCAGTCTAGTGCAAGTTCTCGCTTTCAAGCACATTTTTGGTGATGTAATTGCATTTCTTCATGTGAAAGCAAAGATTTTAATAGTAGCTGGAAGGAAGTGAGAGGATTCAAAACATGAACATTTTAAAGAAATTACATGCTAGCCACAGAAATGCAGCATTGCCCTTTACAATGAAAGGAGTGGAACAATGGGTAGCATGGTGATGACACTAGGTTTACAATGGTATCTCCTATTTTGATAGTTGGACAAGGAGGGTGGTCTGTGTTTTAATCTCTGGTCAGTGCTGAGCTGAGCTACAGGATGAGAGAAAGACTCCATCTCTGGCCTCTTGACACTGCATGCACTGCAAACCTACATTTTACACCCAAATTGCTGGGTATTTTTAAAAATTCATGTATGGGAAGTGGGCGTAACTGGCTGAGCCAGCGATTGTTGCCCAGGGACTTATCCAGGGAGGACCTGCAGAAGGTGATGATGAGTTGCTTTTCTGAGTTGATGCAATCCCTGGTGTCTATGGGCACCCATAGTGTTTTTAAAAAGGGAATTCCAGGATTTTGACCCAGCGAAATTGAAGGAACGGCGATATATTTCCAAGTCAGGATGGTCAGTGGCTTGGAGGGGAACTTGCAGGTGGACCAACTGCCCTTGTCCTTATAGATGGAAGTGGTCGTGGGTTTGGAAGGTGCTGCCTAAGGGTCTTTTGGTGAATTTCAATAGTTTGCATCCTGTACGTATGCACATTGCTGCTATTGAGCTTTGGTGGTGGAGGGAGTGGGATTTTGTGGTTCCAGTCAAGCGGGCTGCTTTATCCTGGATGGTGTCAAACTTCATGAGTGTTGTTAGAGCTGCCCCCATCCAGGCAAGTGGGAAGTATTCCATCACACTCCTGACTTGTGCCTTGTAGATGGTGCGACAGGCTTTGCGGAGTCAGGAGGTGAGTTACTTGCTGCAGTATTCCCAGCTTCTGGCCTGCTCTTGTAGCCACTGTTAATGTGGTGATTTCGTTTGAGTTTCTGGTCCGTCGCAGCCCCAGGATGTTGGTAGAAGCTAAGATATTATAAACAACTGCAGAGAAAATTCAAAACGTGTAAATGTTTTATTTAGTAATGAAGAAATTTGACATTCCATGATTTTGTAGAAGCTTTTCTAGTGTAGTTAGATGTTTATCCATAAACATGGAGGCAATACAGCATTTAAACCCAGTTACACCTCATTCAACAAAGTGTTAACTCTCTTGGCTTTTTAAAGCAAGACCTACAAAACCCCAATGAAAATTTTTGTCAATCACTGATTGTCTTGGCATTGTAGTCTGGAGGCATCTTAGCTTCATCCTTTAGATGAAAATGAATTCATTGACAGAGTCTTCAGCATTTTTGCATTAATTTGTATATTCCAAGCTGCCAGTTCTAGGGACTAATGGTGTTAGAAGTGTTGATGGCAAACTTAGACAGTTCCATGATTATTAATTTCCATAAGTCTTATCCTGCTGAAAGTGAGAACTCTTGATAATCTGAAGGAATTTTTTTATTCATCAATCAGGCATGAGGATTCTATGTTCAAGTCCTTTCAAGCATCTTTCACCATTGGGGGTTTTCTGAACTTTATATCTGGGTCTACTGTGGACTAATTAGCAAAGATTGATTACAGTGCCCCTTAATCCAGGCTGACTGTCCAGTTGAGTAATGAGGCAGTGCTGCTCTGTTGGAGGTGCTGTCTTTTGAATAAGATATTAAACTGAGGCCCTGACTGGCTTTTTTGGTGGATGTAAATGATCCCATGGCACTATTTTGAAACCGAGCAGGGGAATTATCCTTGGGCCTTCTGATCAATATCCAACCTTCCAACAAAGTGAAGAAAGCAGGTTGTATGGTTATGATCTCTCTGCTGTTTGTAATGTGTAAACAGTGGCTGACATGTTTCCTACAGCACAACAATAACTGCAATGCAAAAGTGTGTCTTTGTCCTTGAAGTGATTTATGACATCTTGAAGTTGTGAAAGGTGATATATAAATGCAAATCTTCTCTTCTTCCTTCTCTTGCATCATACAGAACTATCCAGAAGTAGAAAGGACAATTTCCTTTTGCAGACTTGAGAGCTCACATCTTATTAGCATTTTCTTTCTACCTAATGACTGGAAACAACTTTGTGTTGCAGAACTGAACAACCTTTTAAGCTGCACTTCAGAAAGAAATGTCCATTTGGAGTATGGAGCAAAGAAAATATTTGTTGTATTTTAGAAAACTGGCTTTAGAGCATGTGACATTTTTCTGAGGTTGCATAAGATGCAATTTTGACAATGTAGCAATTCCAAGGCAGCCAGGAATAAATCAGCCTGTTGAGATGTTTGGTTCTGGTGGTTTGGCATTTTGCTGGATTTTGCATGGTGTTGTAATTTCCAGCTGATAGATTGGACACTGACTCACTGTCTCTCCAAGCAAGGGTTGGGCCAGTTGCTGATTGGAGTGGGGTTTGTCTGCTGCAAAAGGTAGTTTATGGTTTCCATGAATCACAGCCAGTGAGTAAAATCCAGGGGTATTTTTGTTGACTAAACGGAGTCGGAAAGGAAACTTATAACATCCCCTTCATTGCTGCCAAATTGATTTTGCTTTATTGTGTTTTTCATGGAACCATAGAATGAAACAGCACAGGCAGAGGCTATTCAGTCTGTTGTGCTGGTGCTAGCTCTTAATCCCACTTCCTTTTCTCATAGCTCTGTATATTTTCCTTTTTCAATTCTTTTCTCAGTCCATGTTTATCTCTGGTGCAATCTCTGCAGTGCCTTCGCTTCTTGCTCCCACACTATTGCCACCTGAGGATCTATCCTTGTCCCTCCCATTTCTCATTTACATGATTCCCCGTGTTGACACCATCCAGAGACATAGTAAAGGTTTATGTATGTACACCGACAACCTCCAGCTCAACATCATCAGTACCTCACCCAATTCCTCCACAGCGACTAAAGTCATAAGTCATACAACACGGAAAGAGACCCTTCAGTTAAGCCAGTCTATGCCGAACATAATTCCAAAATAAATTAGTCCCACCTGCCTGGTCCTGCCCCATGTCTCTCCAAACCTTTCCTATTCATGTACTTATCCAAATGTCTTTTAAACATTGTAATTGTATCCACATCCACCACTTCCTCTGGAAGTTCATTCCGCACACAACCCACCCTCTGTGTAAAAAAAAATTTGCTTCTCGTGTCTTTTTTAAATCTCTCTCCTCTAACCTTAAAAATGTGCCCCGATCTTAAAATCCCCCATCTTAGGGAAAAGACAGCTATGATTAACTCTATCTAAATCTTTCGTTATTTTATAAACTTCTATCAGGCCACCTTTCAACCTCCTACGCTCCAGTGATAAAAGTCCCAGCCTATCCAGCCGTTATCTATAACTCAAACATTCCTTACCCAGCAACATTCTGGTAAATCACTTCTGAGTCCTCTCCTATTGGATGTCTTATCCCCAAACCCAGTACTAGATGAGCAGAAATTTCCTCCAATGAAATATTTGGAAAACAGTAGAGAGAATAGAGAGTGTACAAGATGATCAGTGGCAGAGGTAGAGTGGATAGGCAGAGTCTTTTTCCCAGGGCGGAAATGACTAATGCAAGGGGGGATAATTTTAAGGCGATTGCAGGAAGGTATAGGGGAGATGTCAGAGGTAGGTTCTTCACACAGAGAGTGGTGGGTGTGTGGAATGTGCTGCCGGCAGTGGTAGTGGAGGCAGATACATTAGAGACTTGTAAGCGACTCTTGGATAAGCACATGGAGGATAGTAAAAGGTAGGTTATGCGGGGTAGTTTGATTTTAGAGTAGGATAATAGGTTGGCACAACATTGTGGGCTGAAGGGCCTGTACTGTTCTATGTTCTAGTATCAGTGTTTTTGGTTCACACTGTCTATCTAGTCCACTCTATTCCTGAGCTATGACTCCATCCCACTCAAACTCGAGATGAATTTCCAACTTTGTTCACGCCTGCACTAAGATGGTCTTTTCTCTCATCTGTAACATTGCCAGACTTTGTCCCATTCTCAGTTCAGCTGCTGCTGAAATCCTGCTTTGTGCTTTGTTATCTTGAGGGTCAACAAACATTTTTAACACACTCCTATCTGCTCTCTAACATTTCTACCTTCTACAAACTTGAGGTCATCCAAACCTCTGCCCGGGTCTTTCAGCTAAAGACCCCCCATCCCTCAACTTTCAGTTGAAACATCTCCACTGGCTAGACATTTCTTGATTTTCAAAATTCTCTTTCTTGTTTTGAAACCATTCTGTGGCCAGGTCCCTCCCTATCCTTGGAATCTCCGCCAGCCCTAGAACCCTCTGTGAAATCTGTGCTCATTTAATTCATTCACTCATTGGACATGGCATCACTGGCCAAGCCAGCATTTGTTGCCTGTCCCTAGTTGCCCCTTGAGAAGGTGGGGGGTGAGCTGCCGCCTTGAACTGCTGCATTCCATGTGCTGAACATTGACCCACAATGCCCTTAGGGAGGGAATTCCAGGATTTTGACCCAGCAACAGTGAAGAAAAGGCAATATATTTCCAAGTCGGTGGAAACAGTGACCAGAATATGATAGAACTCACTCTGCAGTTTGAGGGAGAGAAGCTGGGAAAAGATGTAATGGTATTACAATTGAGTAAAGGTAACTACAAAAATATGAGGGAGAAGCTGGCCAGAGTGAGGTGGACAGACAGGTAATGTTGAGGAAGCAGGGAGGTAAATGCATTCATTTCAAGAAGAGCAGGGATGTACTGTTGAGGCTGTATAAGACTTTTGTCAGACTGCATTTAGAATATTGTGAGCAGTTTTGGTCCCTGTTTCTAAAGAAGGACATTCTAATGTTGGAGGGGTTCAAAGGAGATGTAAAAGAATGAAGGACTTGTCACATCAGGAATGGTTGAATTTATAAGGTTGAGGGGGATCTGATTGAAACTTATAGAATAGTGTGAGGCCTGGATAAAATGGACATAGAGAAGATGTTTCCATTAGTAGAAGAGAGTAAGACCCGAGGGTACAGCCTCAGAATGAAGAGACGACCTTTTAAAACTGAACTGAGGAGGAATTTCTTCAGCCAGAGGGTGGTGAATCTGTGGAAAACATTGCTGCAGAGGGCTATGGAGGCCAAGTCATTGAGTGTGTTTCAGACAGAGATGGATAGGTTCTTTATTAGTAAGGGGAATCGAGGATTATGGGGAGAAGGCAGGAGAATGGAGTTGACAAACATATCAGCCATGATTAAATGGCAGAGCAGACTAGATAGGCCAAATGACCTAATTCTGCTCCTATATCATAGTCTTATGTTGAGTGACTAGGATGGGAACTTGCAGGTAGTGGTGTTCCCATGTATCCGCTGCCCTTGTCCTTCTAGATGGAAGTGATCACAGGTTTGGAAGAAGATTTTCTGAAGAAGGGTCCAGACCCGAAACGTCAGCCTTCCTGCTCCTCTGATGCTGCTTGGCCTGCTGTGTTCATCCAGCTCCATACCTTGTTATCACAGGTTTGGAAGGTGCTGTCTAAGGAGCTTTGGTGAATTACTGCATGGTACACACTACTGAGCATCAGTGGTGGAGAACCTTAGAATGGCTATAGTGTGAAAGCAGACCAATCAGCCCATCTTGTCCACATGGACTCTCTGAAGAGTAATCCAGCACCCCCCCCCCCCATACCCTATCCCTGTAAACCTGCATTTCCCATGGCCAATCCACCTAACGTGCATATCTTTGTGATTGCAGGAGGAAACCAGAGAACCCAGAGGGAACCTGTACAGGCAAAGAGAGAATGTGCAAACTCCACACAGACAGTCACCTGCGTGTGGAATTGAACCTGGGTCCCTGGTGCTGTGAGGTAGCAGTGCTAACCATAGAGCCAGCCAGTGAGGGAGTGAGTTTTATGGATGCATCCAATCACTTCTCCAAATTCAATTATTGTTCTTTCACTAGTGAAGGCCGTGTTTTCAGTTGTCCACGCCCCAAATATTTGAATCCTCTCACACTCTCAACTTCACATTCCTCCTTTAAGACACTTCTTAAAACTGCCCTCATTTTCCAAGCCTTGGCCTTTTGACCCAATATCTCACAGGCATCTCAGTGTCTTTGTTTTATTCTGCTCCTGTGGAAGCACCCTAGGGATGTTAATGGCACTGTATAAATATATGTTGGTGGCGTTAACTTTTGAGCCAACCTCCACTGTGCTTTCAATATCCCAGGGCAATTTCCCTCCTGACTGTATCCCACTGTGCCCCTGCCTCTGCTGGGTCTGTCCTGTCAATGGGACACGACATATTCAGGGATGGTGATTGTTGTGTCTGAGACATTGTCTGTAAAGTATTACACTGTGAGCATGACAATGTCAGGCTCTTGTTTGACTAGTCTGTGACACAGTTATCCCAATTTTCCTCTTTATGTTCTCACTAACAATCTGGGACAAATCTTGCTGGGCAGAGGACAGTCAAGAGCTAACCTAATTGCAGTTGGTCTGGAGTTACACGTAGACCAGACTGGGAAGGACAGTAGATTTCCCTCCCAAAAGGACATTATTACCAGCTGGGTTTGTACAACAGTTGATAGTTTCATGGTCATCATTATTGAGACTGGAGAGGGGAAAAAAGATGAATGATACAGAGCACCTCGTCTCTGAATACTTGCAATTTCATTGCCCCACATTGTCCCAAACTCTTCAGAACCAATGCAATAGTTTTTAACGTGCAATCGGTGCTGTAAAGTAAGAATAAGCAGTCAATTTGTGCACAGCAAGATCCCACAAACAACAATGTAATATTTGCCAGATAATCTGCTTTGGTGGTGTTGTTTCAGGGATAAATGTTGGCCAGGTAGCACCACAGGCTGTTTTACCTGAGAAGAAAGATAGGGTACCACCAGAAAATGTATTTACAATACTACACACACACATCAAGCTGGAAGTCTGTGCTGTGGACTTGATCCCGTCACCTCTCACTCAAGGCAAAGGAGCTGTCAACCGAGCCAGGGCTGACATCTCATGGTGTAAAACGATGAAGATGGAATAATGATTAAATGAAGTTTAGATTCTCTAAATTTTCATGTTCTGCCAGTGGGGGGTGGAAAGAAATGTAGGAGTTACATAGTTTCTTTGATATAGTAAAACTTCTCAAAGTGCTTCACTGGATCATTTTCAAACAAAATTTAAGCCTGGGCCATGTAAGGAAGTATTACAGCAGGTAATCAAATAGGAGAGCTGTAGGAGGTTCAGGAGGAAATTCCAGAGGTTAAAAACAATTAAAATTGGAATTGCGCAAGACACCAGAGGTAGAGTGATGTAGAGATCTCTAAGGGTTGTAAGGCTGGAAGAGATAGTGAGGGGAAGACCATGGAGAGATGTGAAAAATAAAGAAAAGTTTTGTTGTGATAGTCTAGGTCAGCAATGGGTGAATGATTCATACCAGTAATCAGCAGGTCAAGTGTCAAATAAAATCTTTTATCTAAACAAGGGATCATGCAGCTGCCAAAGCTTTCAATCTTGTTCCATGTTTTGGGAATTCTTTCAGGAAACTGTTCACACCTTCTTGACAGAAGCCTATGTTGATTTGGTGTCACTGGGTGATAAGGAGGAAAGGAGATTGTGACATCACGAACTTCAAACTTTTGATTGAAATCTGCCAGATCTTCCACTTGGAATTCATCATCCAGACTCTCAGCTTGCCACACACTGGTTTCATTTTGATCGTTCTCCACAGAAATAAAAATGTACAAGAAACTCAGACATTGTAAACACTGCAGAAGGAGGGGAGCTCAAATTAGGTGATGAATGAACTAACTGTACTTGCAGCTCAGACAGGAAACAATCTTGTGTTTGTTTATCCAACAGGATTAAAAATATTAGATTTAGCTTGAACTATTTAGCCTGCAATTGGTCAACACATTTTTTAATGTCAAAGTTATGGCAGCTTCAGAAACATTGCACAGATGTACTGAAATACCTTCCTGGAATAAATAAGTATTTTATGCATCTATTCACTTTTTATTCTCCCATGGGACAATGGACATCAGTGGCTAAGCCAGCACATATTACCCATCCTTTAAGAAGGTGGCAGGAGCTGCCTTCCTGAACTGCTGCAGTCCATTTGCTGTCAGTAGAACCACAATCTCATGAGATTTGTTTTGAAAACAAAAATAATTTATTCTGGTTTGTACTACTGAGACCTTTACACAACCAGAACTTAGCAGAAGAAATTGGTTGTGGGATGTGCTGAACAGGAATCTGGAATGTGCTGCCTGAATGGATTTAAACCAACTTTCAAACAGGGTTTGATAAAGATTTGCTGAGGCACATTTTCAGAGTACTTTCAGAAAAATGTCTGCATCTTCCTGTAAGAAGCCTGTGTTGATGTTGCGAGACTGGGTGTTGGAGGAAGGGTGATTGATAGAGTAATGAGGAGTAGATGGAGTAAGTTAGGATTCGTGTTATGGTTAGGGTTAGGAATGTTGCCACTGTGTGACCTGGTAAGCTGATTTTAGTTTCCAAGACTTCTGAATAGTTGTGGAAATTCTGTTCTGAACTGTTTTGGCTGGACTTGCCTCCAAAGTTAACAAGCATGGGGCTGAATAAACACAGCAGGTCAAGCAGCATCATAGGAGCAGGAAAACTTGACGTTTCGGGCCTAAACCCTTATTGCCTCCAAAGTTCTTCTGTTTTGGAGATTAGTTATAGATCTGTCCTTCCTCATTCTGGATCATTTATAAAATTTCTTAAATCTTCCTTTCTTTTTAGTGAAGTGTTTTAGTCATCAATTCCTTAACTTAGAGCTTCATGTCTCTTGGATCATGAAGTTGTATAGGTGATGACTAGGGGAATTCTTGCTTTAATTTATTTTGTGTCAAAAAGTACTGAAACTCCTGCTCCAGTGTCTAACGTGAATTTTGTTTTATGTCTGCACTCAAAACAGTTACATTTGTTCCTATAATTTCTCTCAGGAATGCCACTTCAATATCTTTTACATCTTCAATTTCTTGAATGTTACTTGTTTTGAAGAGTTTCTCTTTTAGTTTGCAAACAAAGCTTTTGCTGGAACATTCACCTTTAAAATGTCCCGTCTGTTTATTAGAATGGCATTTTTGCAGGACAATACACACAGCAATGCAGTCAATCCACATCACAGCAAGGATACGGGGGGGACATGGTATAGGAAGTCTCTTGTCACCTTGAAAAATAGCCTTCTGCCTCCCTGGACAATTGGACGTCCTGCAGTAACGTTAAATGCTCCTTCAATTGCAGAAAGTTAGATAATAGCTGTTACAATGACAAGTCACTCCTGAATTCCCTCTTGTTTTCAGCAGCAGCAGTGCGAGCCAAGGTGCCAACGGGAAGGTAAGTCGGTTTTTGTTTCTCCCTGTATAAAAACTAACCTCGTGCAGCAAGCAGCCTTCTTGTTTTCAGCGGCGGGTGTGTGGAGGGAACGCAAGCCAGGAAGAAACAGATAAATTCGGGCATTGGCTAAACCCGAAACACTATGCATGTAGTGTCTCCCACCCGTCCTCATCCTCTAACCAAAAAACACTGCGTGGAGGTTCGGTAAGGTAAGGCTTTTTTTTAATTCTTCTTCTGGAAATCTAGAGTAGAGGGAATGGAAGCTAGGGCAGTTGCATGCTCCTCTTGCAGGATGTGGGAGGTAAGGGTCACTGCTGGTGTCCCCTCTGACTTCACTTGCGAGAAGTGCACCCAACTCCATCTCCCCATAAACTGCGTTAGGGAACTGGAGCTGGAGCTGGATGAACTCCAGATCATTCCAGAGGCTGAGGGGGTGATAGAGAGGAGTTATAAGGAGGTGGTCACACCCAAGGTACAGGAAAAAAGTAGCTAGGTGATTGTTAGGAAGGGGAAAGGGAATAGGCAAATCAATGCAGGGATCCCCTGTGGCCATTCCCCACAATAATAAGCATACCGTTTTGGATACTGTTGGGGGGGGAAACGACCTACCAGGGGAAGGCCATAGCGGACAGGTCTCCGGTACTGAACCTGACCCTGTGGCAAAGAAGGGAAGAGGGGAGAATAGGAGAGCAATTGTAGTGGGGGATTCGATAGTAAGAGGCACAGACAGGCAGTTCTGTGGACGTGAACGAGATGAAAGGATGGTATGTTGCCTTCCGGGTGCCAGGGTCTGTGATGTCTCAGATCATGTTTTCAAGATCCTTAAGGGGGAGAGTGAGCAACCAGCCGTCATGGTACACATCGGTACCAATGATATAGGGAGAAAAAGAACGGAGAATGTGAAAAACGAGTACAGGGAGTTAGGTTGGAAGCTGAAGTCCAGGACAAACAGGATAGTTATCTCTGGATTACTATCAGTGCCACGTGATAAAGAAGTAAGAAATAGTGAGAGAGTGCAGCTAAACGTGGCTACAGGGCTGGTTGAAGGAGGGAGGGCTTTCATTGTGTGGATAGTTGGAGCACATTCTGGGGAAGGTGGGACCTGTACAGTAAGGATGGGTTGCACCTGAACTGGAAGGGCGCAAATATCCTGGGAGGGAGGTTTGCTCGAGCTGTATGGGATGGTTTAAACTAGTTTGGCAGGGGGTGGGGAACCGGATTTATAATTCAGAGGATGAGGTATTTGGCCTTCCAACAGACACAACAGGGAGTGACATGTCCATCCTTGGCCTCCTACAATGCCACAGTGATGCCACCCGAAGGCTGCAGGAACAGCAAATCATATTCAGCCTGGGAACCCTGCAGCCCAATGGCATCAATGTGGATTTTACAAGCTTCAAAATCTCCCCTCCCCCAACCGCATCCCAAAACCAGCCCAGCTCATCTCCACCTCCCTAACCGGTTTTTCCTCTCACCTCAAGCCACACCCCCATCTCCTATCTACTAACATCATCCCGCCCCCTTGACCTGTCCGTCCTCCCTGGACTGACCTATCTCCTCCCTAGCCCCCTACCTACACTCACCTTTACTGGCTCCATCCCCGCCTCTTCGACTTGTCTGCCTCCTCTCCACCTATCCTCTCCTCTATCCATCCTCTATCCACCTCCCCCTCTCTCCCTATTTATTTCAGAACCCTCTTCCCCTCCCCCATTTCTGATGAAGGGTTTAGGCCCGAAACGTCAAGTTTTCCTGCTCCTATGATGCTGCTTGACCTGCTGTGTTCATCCAGCCCCATGCTTGTTATCTCGGATTCTCCAGCATCTGCAGTACCTTTTATCTCTGACACAACAGGGAGTGAGGTGGTTTATAAAGAAATGCGGTTGATGGAGCATATTTGCGGACACCGAGATGGTTTGAGGTGGGTACACGTCAATGCAAGAAGTATCAGAAATAAGGCGGATGAACTTAGAGCATGGGTCGGTACTTGGAACTACGATGTTGTGGCCATTACAGAAACTTGGGTAACTCAGGGACAGGGATAGATGTTGGAAGTTCCGAGATTTAGATGCTTTAAAAGAAAAAGAGTGGGTGGAAAAAGAGGCGGAGGAGTGGCATTGCTAATCAGGGCTAGTATAGCAGCTACTGAAAGGCAGTTCGAGAATGATATGTCTCTACGGAGTCAGTTTGGGTTGAGGTCAGGAACAAGAAAGGAGCAGTCACTTTGCTGGGGGTTTTTCTACAGACCCCCTAATAGTTGCAGAGAAGTGGTGGAGCGGATTGGGAAGCAGATACTGGAAAGGTGCAGAAGTCACAGGGTTGTAGTCATGGGTGACTTCAACTTTCCAAATATTGATTGGAAACATTTTAGTTGTAATAGTTTAGATGGAGCAGATTTTGTCCGGTGCGTTCAGGAAGGATTCCTGACACAGTATTGTAGATAGACCAACACGAGGAGAGGCCACTTTGGATTTGGTGCTTGACAATGAACCGGGCCAAGTGTTAGACCTGTTCGCAGGAGAGCATTTTGGCGGTAGCGATCATAACTCTGTGTTACTTTTACAATAGTCATGGATAAGGACAGGTACATACAGCAGGGTAAGGTTTATGATTGGGGGAAGGGTAATTACAATTCTGTTAGGCAAGAAGTGGGTAACATAAAATGGAAACAGATGTTGTCAGGGAAGAGCACTATAGAGATGTGGAGATTGTTTAAGGAATGCATACTGTGTGTGCTTGATATGTTTGTCCCTAGCAGGCAGGGAAGATGCGGGAGAGTGAGGGAGCCATGATTCTCGAGAGAGGTCAAACGACTGGTTAAGGGGAAGAAGGATGCTTAGAGAAGGTTTAGGAAAAGAGGAACGGAAAAGGCTCTAGAGGGATACAAGTTAGCCAGGAAGGAGCTGAAGAAAGGGCTCAGGAGAGCTATAAGGGGGCACGAGAAAACGTTGGCGGATAGGATCAAGGAAAACTCCAAGGCTTTTTACACGTATGTGCAGAACAAGAAAGTGACCAGAAAAAGGGTAGGGCCGATCAAGGATTGTAAAGGGAATTTGTGCACGGAGCCTAAAGAGATAGGAGAGGTCCTTAATGAATACTTTTCTTCAGTATTCACAACTGAGAGGGACCTAGTTGCAGAGGAGGACGTTGTGAAACAGGCAGGTAGGCTAGAGGAGGTTGAGGTTAGTAAAGAAAATGTGCCGGGAATTCTGAGGAGGTTGAAGATAGATACGTACCCAGGGCCTGATGGGATTTATCCAAGGACTCTATGGGAAGTGAGGGAAGAGATCGCAGGGCCTTTGGCGATGATCTTTTTGTCCTCACTGTCCACAGGTATAGTGCTGGAAGATTGGAGAGAGGCAAATGTCATTCGCTAGTTCAAAAAAGGGAACAGGGATAACCCCGGAATTTACAGGCTGGTTACTCTTACGTCAGTGGTGGTCAAATTATTGGAAAGGGCTCTGAGAGACAGGATTTAAGATCACTTGGAAAGGCACAGTTTGATTTGTGATAGTCAGCATGGATTTGTGAGGGGTAGATCATGCCTCACAAACCTTATTGAATTCTTTGAAGAGGTGACCAAACACATGGATGAAGGCGGTGCAGTGGATATGGTATACATGGATTTAAGCAAGGTGTTTGATAAGGTTCCCCATGGTAGGCTCATGCAGAAAGTAAAGAGGCATGGGATAGGGGGAAATGTGGCAGATTGGATTCAGAAATGGCTGACCCTTAGAAGACAAAGGGTGGTAGTGGACAGAAGATATTCAACATGGTGTTCAGTTACAAGTGGTGTACCACAAGGATCTGTTCTGGGTTCTCTTCTATTTGTGATTTTTGTAAATGATTTGGATGAAGGAGTGGAAGGGTAGATTAGTAAGTTTGTGGATGATACGAAGGTGGGTCACTTTGTGGACAGTGCGGAGGGCTGTTCTAGGTTACAAAGAGACATTGATGGGATGTAGAGCTGGGCTGAGAAGTGGCGGATGGAGTTTCACCCTGAAAAGTGTGAGGTGATTCATTTTGGAAGGACAAACTTGAAAGCAGAATACAGGGTTAACGGAAAGATTCTTGGCAGTGTGGAGGAGCAGAGGGATCTTGGGATTCATGTCCAATCAGTTCCCTGAAAGCTGTCACCCAGGTGGATAGAGTTGTTAAGAAGGTGTGTGGTGTATTGGCTTTCATTAATAGAGAGATTGAGTTCAAGAGCTGTGAAGTTATGCTCCAGCTATACAAAAGCCTGGTTCGGCCACATCTGGAGTATTGTGTCCGTTCTGGTCGCCTCATTACAGGAAAGATGTGGAAGCTTTGGAAAAGGTGCAGAGGAGATTTACCAGGATGTTGCCTGGAATGGAGGGAAGGTCTTATGAGGAAAGGTTGGGACAGCGAGGGCTTTTCTCTTTTGGACGACTAAGGGTGAGAGGGGACTTGATAGAGGTGTACAAAATGATCAGAGGTATAGATAGAGTGGACAGCCAGAGACTTTTTCCTAGGGTGGAGGTAGCTATTACGAGGAGGCATAGTTTTAAAGTGAGTGGAGGTAGATACAGGGGAGATGTCAGAGGTAGGT
Source organism: Ginglymostoma cirratum (assembly GCA_024137785.1). Lineage (NCBI taxonomy): Eukaryota > Metazoa > Chordata > Chondrichthyes > Orectolobiformes > Ginglymostomatidae > Ginglymostoma > Ginglymostoma cirratum. Next base: position 7,169 of record JAHRHZ010000020.1, on the reverse strand, counting down.
TCTTTACTCAGAGAGTGGTAGGGGTGTGGAATGCATTGCCGGAGAGGGTAGTGGAGTCGGCCTCATTAGGGGCATTTAAGTGGGTATTAGATAGGCGTATGGATGATAGTATAAAGTAGTGGTGGAAGTTAGACCTTAGGTTTGGGATAAAAGTTTGGCAGAACATCGTGGGCCGAAGGGCCTGTACTGTGCTGTACTGTTCTATGTTCTATGTTCTATGAATTTATTCATCTTATTGGGTTCTGTATTTGCAATGCTCAGTTGACATTATTCGTCATTAATGAAGGAATCAACATTATTGCCTGTTCGGTAAGTACACAAAATAAATTTTGCTCACTGGTTGATAGTGTTCCTCTGAAGGCTAAATATTTTGTTATTCATTCACAAGATGTGACTGGGTCAATATTTATTTTCCATCCTCCACTGACCTTGAGAAAGTGATGCTGAGCTGTGTTTTTGAATAGCTGCAGTCCATGCAGTGTCGATGCATCCATAGAGCTGTTTGGGAGGGAGTTCCAGGATCTTGACACAGTAACGGTGAAGGATCGCCTGATACATTTCCTACTTAGGATGGTGAGGGGGTCAGTTGGGGATGCATCAAATGCTTTTATAACTTCTCTGTGCTGCTATTTCTTCATTAACTCCCTGTCTGCGCAGGATATTGACTGTATTGCTGCCTGTGATACATAAGAGGTTACTCATCTGCTCTTTCCAATGGTTTTTAATTGGTCCTGAAGTTAATCTGGACCTTGTAATCTACAGGGCCATTTCTCAGCTTAATTTGTGGCTGCTACGCTTTAAAGAACTCGAGTAAGGACATATTTTATTCCACGATAGCCACACACTTTGCAATTGTTCACTGCATATCAGGAGTTAGATCATTAATATAAATCAAGCAAAGCAAGGGTTCACGAACTGCAAATCTGCATCCAGCCTCAAAGAAATCCATGAAGAATTACTCACTTTTTGTTGTCATTCAGCCAATTTATCTCCATATTGCTACTGTCTCTTTCATTTCATGAACTACAATTTTCCTCATAAATCTGTTGTGTGAACTATATTTAATGCTTTTTTGAAGTCCATAGACATCATATCAACAGCATTACCATCATTGAAAAGAAGGTGTAGAGCTGGATGAACACAGCAGACCAAGCAGCATCAGAGGAGCAGGAAGGCTGATGTTTCGGGCCTGGACCCTTCTTCGCTTCAGTTTCTGGACTTCCAAGTTGAACGTAAGGCCAACAGGGAGTTCCAAACCTCAGTGTACAGGAAAGCAAACCATACTGACCAAATCCTCAACTTCCACAGCAACCACCCCAACATCCACAAACAAAGCTGCATTAGGACACTATTTAAATGGGCCGGGACATACTGCAACACTCTGGAACTACGCCAGGAAAGGGGAAGAGTACCTGTACAAAATCTTTGCTTTGAACAGATATCCCCGGAACGTGATCCAGTGCTAGATGTGCCTACTGGATAGACAACAACAGGAGGACACAGTACGCCCTAACACACTGGCCACACTGCCCTACATCATGAACATATCAGAACTGGCAATGTGACTCCTCAGAGCACTCGCCGACAAGCCCACGGCCACTCTATGACAAACACTTACAAGGATTAAAGACCCCATTCCCACAACGTGCAGAATGAACATGCTTTACAAAATACCATGCAACGACTTTCACAAACGTTGCATTCGGACAGACAGGAAGGAAACTAGCCATCAGAATACACGAACATCCGCTAGCAGCAAAACAACACGGCAAACTTGTCTTAATATCTCCACACTCGGACAAGGGAGGCCATTAGTTTAACTGGGAAAACGTAACCATAGTAGCCCAAGCCAAACATAGACACGCATGGGAATTCCTAGAGACATGGTTCTCAACCCATAATGCAATCAACAACATATAGAATTGGACCCCATATGCAAACCTATACAGAACAAAACTCGAAATGACAGTACTAACCATAACAGACCGGACATTATAAATTCCAAGCAGAGTAGAACAACATTGCCTCATCGGAGGCCTCACTGATGATGTTACCTAGCATGGTGATGAAAAGTCTGAACGAAACAAGCCAGCTCTGTGAGCAAATCAACAACCTGACTCATTGATTCCAAGTTTGCTCAGGCTGTTTGATGCCATACCTGGTCAAATGCAGCCCTGATATCAATGGCTGTGACTGTTACCTCACCTCTGGATTTCAGCTCTTCTGTCCATGTTTGAACCAAGGCAGTAATGAGGGCAGGAGCTAAGTAGCCTTGGCAGAACCTAAGCTGGGCGTTGGTGAGTAGGTTATTTCTGCTTGCAGCTGCTGCTTGATATCAATGCAGATGGCACTTCCCATCACTTTGCTGAAGATCAAGAGTAGATTGAGGGGGCGGTAACTGGCCGGGTTGGATTTGTTCTGCCTTTTGCATACAGGACAAATGCATCTTCTTCACTGTGAGATAAAATGTGGAGCTGGAGCAGCACAGCAGGTCAGATAAGCTCTGACTTCCAGCATCTGCAGTCCTAGCTATCTCCTTCACTGAATGGTTCCCAGTGTGGTCTTACTAAGGCCCTGAATAATTGCAGCAAGAAATCCATGCTCGTGTACTTGAATATTTTCACTATGAAGTGGAGGTGCCGGTGTTGGACTGGGGTGGACAAGATCAAAAATCACATGACACCAGGTTATTGTCCAACAGGTTTATTTGAAGACAAAAGCTTTCAGAGTCTTGCTCCTTCTTCCACACCTGAAGGAGTGAGACTTCAAAAACTTGCGATTTCAAATAAACCTTTTGGACTATAACCAGGTGTTGTGTGATTTCTGACCTTTTCACGAGGAAGACCAACTTACCTTTTGCCTTGTTTAGCACCTACTGCACCTGCATGTTTACCTTCAGCGACTAGTCTGCAAGGACACATGCATCTCATGGTACTTACCCCGTTCTCAATTTATAGCTATTTAGATAATAATCTGCCTGCCTGATTTTGTTATTAAAGTGGAGAGCCTCATATATATCCACATTATGCTTTATCTGCCATGTATGTACCCACTCATTCAGCCTGAACTAATCACGCTGCATTTGAATGGGTTTCCAATCAATCTCATTCTTTTTATATAGTGAAACACAAGGAATGGCAAAATATGTCAAAGTCAGAATTGATTAGGAAATAAATTTCAATAAAATGAGAAATTAAACAGGTAACAAAACAATGTTTGACTGTGTCAGAGTATTGATGTCACGTAAAAACAATCAAAATGTAAAACCATTATTTTAAACTGGATTGTAAATTGTGAAACTCACATATGATTAAAATAAACTTCATGTCAAGGATGGACACAGATGTCTTTCAACCAATTTTCAATCAATTCATCATCCTTTATCAAAACAAGGAACTGGTCTTGCTTTCCAGTTTTCTTCCAAATGTTGCTCCAATCATAGCCAGGGAGGAATTGGGCTTGTTCCCCATTGTTTGCAAACAGAATTCCTGTGCCTCTATGATGTTGAAATAGAACATAGAACAGTACAGGCCCGTTGGCCCACGGTGGTTGTGCCAAACTTTTACCCAAATCCTACGGTCTATCTAACCTCCACCCCTACCTTATACTATCATCCACATGCCTATCTAATAGCCGCTTAAATGCCCCTAATGAGGCCGACGGGACTACCCTCTCTGGCAATGCATTCGACGCCACAACCACTCTCTGAGTAAAGAACCTACCTCTGACGTCTCCCCTATATCTACCTCCACTCACTTTAAAACTATGCCCCCTCGTAATAGCTACCTCCATCCGAGGAAAAAGTCTCTGGCTGTCCACTCTATTTATACCTCTGATCATTTTGTACACCTCTATCAAGTCGCCTCTCATCCTTCATCGTTCTAAAGAGAAAAGCCCTAGTTCTCTCAACCTTTCCTCGTGAGACCTTCCCTCCATTCCAGTCGACAACCTGGTAAATCTCCTCTGCACCGTTTCGAACGCTTCCATATCTTTCCTGTAATGAGGCGAGCAGAACTGGACACAATACTCCAGATGTGGCCAAACCAGGCATTTGTATAGCTGGAGCGTAACTTCACAGCTCTTGAACTCAATCCCTCTGTTAATGAAAGCTAACATACCGTACGCCTTCTTAACAACTCTATCCACCTGGGTGGCAGCTTTCAGGGAACTGTGGACATGAACCCCAAGATCTCTGTGCTCCTCCACACTGCCAAGAAACTTTCCGTTAACCCTGTATTCTGTTTTCAAGTTTGTCCTTCCAAAATGAATCACCTCACACTTTTCATGGTTGAACTCCATCTGCCACTTCTCATCCCAGCTCTGCATCCTATCAATGTCCCTTTGTAACCTAGAACAGCCCTCCGCACTATCCACAACGCGACCCACCTTCGTATCGTCTGCGAACTTGCTAATCCACCCTTCCACTCCTTCATCCAAATCATTTGCAAAAATCACAAATAGAAGAGGACCCAAAACAGATCTTTGTGGTACCCTACTCGTGACTGAGCACCATGTTGAATATTTTCCATCCACGACCACCCTTTGTCTTCTTAGGGTCAGCCAATTCTGAATCCAATCTGCCACATTTCCCCCTATCCCTTGCCTCCTTTCTTTCTGCATGAGCCTATCGTTGGGAACCTTATCGAACGCCTTACTTAAATCCCTGTTTCCCACATCCATTGCTGTATCTTCATCCATGTGTTTGGTCACCTCTTCAAAGAATTCAGTAAGGTTTTTGAGGCATGACCTACCCCTCACAAATCCATGCTGACTATCACGAATCAAACTGTGCCTTTCCAAGTGATCATAAATCCTATCTCTCAGAGCCCTTTCCAATAATTTGCCCACCACTGATGTAAGAGTAACCAGCCTGTAATTTCCGGGGTTATCCCTATTCCCTTTATTGAACAAGGGAATGACTTTTGCCTTTCTCCAATCTTCCGACACTATACCCATGGACAGTGAGGACAAAAAGATCATCGCCAAAGGCCCTGATCTCTTCCCTCGCTTCCCATAGAATCCTTGGATAAATCCCATCAGGCCCCGGGGACTTATCTATATTCAAGTTCCTCAAAATTCCTAGCACATCTTCCTTAGGAACATTGACCTCCTCGAGCCTACCAGCCTGTTTTACACTGTCCTCCTCTACAACTAGCTACCTCTCAATTGTGAATACCAAAGTGAAGTATTCATTGAGGACCGCTCCTATCTCTTTAGGCTCCGTGCACAAATTCCCTTTACAATTCTTGATCAGCCCTACCCTTTCTCTGGTCATTCTGTTATGTTTTAGAGAAATCATGTTTTAGAGCTGTTACGTCAAAGGTTCACACCGAGTGGGTGCTGACCACAAGGAAAACCAAACTGCAATCATTAGAGTTAAATTGACTCGTTGTCAGTTTTTGTACTGCATCTTGTTCTAATTCTCACTTCAGGTAATGGTTACTGTGGCTCTGTAGAAAAATGTTACAGCACTGATTTCTCCCAGTTCTCATGAAATGATTCTAAGCTGGCATCAGCATCTGCAAGGTGGGCCCAGCGACAAGTGATGGTGCAGGAGTGTGACAACTTTGACGTTGGTTGGTTTGGTGTGAGCGGTGGTGAGGCACAGGATTCGAGACGGTGACATTGGCAGTTACATGTGGTGGCAGCATTGGTGGGTCCAGTGCAGGTGGGGCTGGTGAGCCCAGCTCAAGGCTCATGGTGATGGCTGACACGAGGGAGACCTGGACATTTTCTTTTCCTGTTGTTTCTATTTCTTTAATTTTGGCTCTTCTTTTTAACTCTAAGTATTGTATTCTAAGATTGTGATGGAGAGTGGCAACTCTAATTTTTCACTGGATTCCCGTCCTTGTATACACGTGACAATAAAATCTAAACAAATCTCATCTAATCTAATCTAATCAACTGTGTGATGACCAACAGCACTGCTCGCTCTGCATGTCACACTTACTGTATCTTTTTTAGCATTGGTTCAGTGGTTAACTTTAAGAAAAGTTACACTGTGTTGCATTTGAAGTGAATAAGGAGAGGTAATTTGTTTGAAGCTTATTTCAAAATGCCTGGGCCTCAGGAAGAGGTTGTCACAGTAATTTGCTATTTGACAACAATGGGCAGTCTGGATGAAGTCATGATGCTATCACAGAAAGAACTGATCCACCTGAGAGCTCTCACAAGTGAGCAAAATGTAATACCAGAAGCAACCTCAAATCTGTGCAAGAAACCTGGATATTGTATTGAGAATAAGAAAGGATCAACAGCTGCATGAGATAACCAACAAAGCCCGACCCACACTCAGGTAAGCATGTGACCTTATCGATTGAAGCTAAATCTTTTTGATAGATGTTGGTGGTTGCACAGTTTGCATTTGACATTCTGTAGTTTGAATGATTTGATTTAATTGACTTTTCTCTGCTTCAAGAAGACCACCATCATCTCTGTTCCTAAGAATCACATGCAACATGTCTTAATAACTATCACCCAGTGGCTCTGACCTCAATAATCATGAAATGCTTCAAGAAGCTCGTCATGGCCCACATCAACTCCAGTCTCCCAGCCCACTTCAATCCATTACAATTTGCCTACTGATGTAGCAGGTTCACAGAACCCTGCATTCATCCCTGGAACATCTGGACATCAAAGACACCTACGTCAGGCTCCTGCTGATCATCTACAGCTCCATTTTCAACACCATTATACCCTCCAGACTGATCTCAAAACTCTGTGATCTTGGTCTCGGCTCTGCTGTCTGCAACTAGATCCTCAGCTTTCTGACCCACAGACCGCAATCAGTGAGGATAGGTAACTGCACCCCCTCCACAATAACACGCAGCACTGGAGCCCCCCAAGGATGTGTCCTCAGCCCCGTCCTGTACTCCCTGTACATCCAGCCCCTACTGTACTCCCTGTACACCCAGCCCCCTACTTTACTCCCTGTACACCCAGCCCTCTACTGTACTCCCTGTACACCCAGCCCCTACTGTACTCCCTGTACACCCAGCCCCCTACTGTACTCCCTGTACACCCAGCCCTCTACTGTACTTCCTGTACACCCAGCCCTCTACTGTACTTCCTGTACACCCAGCCCCACTGTACTTCCTGTACACCCAGCCCCCTACTTTACTCCCTGTACACCCAGCCCTCTACTGTACTCCCTGTACACCCAGCCCCTA
>JAHRHZ010000019.1:50980454-51008025 GCA_024137785.1 Ginglymostoma cirratum | reverse complement strand
AGCCAATCCAGGTAAATCTTTCTCAATCAATTCTGCCTCAGTAGGCTTGGGCCCGAGCCTTTTACTACCATCAGTGGTAACGGCACCACTTGCTTCTCATCGGAGACCGGAGCAGAAGTCATATCCTCAACCTGCAACAGTTCCCCAGTGTATGTTCTCAGTCTGGCTGAGGTCTTGCACAAACATAAGGGTTGGGGTCCCGAGGGGACCTTGTTAAAGATAGATTCTGCAACCACAGATACAACTGCTCTGGTATCGACCTCCGTAGGAACGGAAGTAGAGAGTGGTGACCATTTAGTCAAACACTAATTTTAATTAGTTCCGATTTGTATGTCACTTAGCAATGTAATTGTTCCAACCCACATGTAGCAGATTTTCCAGGGTGTGCCCTCTCCTGAGTACCAGCCTACGAGTTTTGGAACTCAAGTCCAGCCTTGTAGGACTCCTTTGCTGTCTCGAGCCTGCACACCAGCAGCAAATACAATGGGTTGCCGACTCTGATTCTGAAGAATTTTTAGCCACTTGGCCGAGTCTCAGCTTTGTTGTGGGGTTCTTCTGCGGGTTGGCCTAGGGTTCCTCTGCTCAGGATATGCCCTGCATAAGGCTCTGCAATTACCTACACCTCAGGTTGTGTTCCCCAAACTCAGTCAGGCATGTGAGGGAGTCCATTGCTATTGGGATGCTCTGTATCTCCCATGCTCCATTTACCATATTTTTTAATGACAGAGCCGGTTGTAGTGCCTGTTGGAAGTCTAGTTGGGCTTCCGCTAGGAGGCGCTTCTGCACGGTTATGTCATTAATCCCACATACCAAATGCTCTCTCAGTATCTCATTCACTGTTATCCCAAAATCACGTGCCTCTGCCAGTCATCTCAACCTTGTCAAAAATCCTGACATAGTCTCCCCGGGTTCTCTAGCAGCCAAATAAAACCTATAGCATCTCAGATTTAGAGGAGGTTTGTGGTTGTAATATTCCTTAACCAATTTTGTCACCTTTTGGAGGGTTTTAGTGTCTTCTGCCTCCAGGAAAGTTAAGCCCCTTATAACCGAAAATGCTGAGAGTCCGCAAGCAGTCAGAAGGATTACTCATTGTTTTTCATCTGCCCCAGTGATTCTTTCCAGATACTGTACCCAGTCTTTGACAGCAAAATTGAATGAGTCAAGCTTCCCAAATAAAGGCATGATGCCAGAAATGCTTACCCTAACTCCAAGATGACTGTTGCGAGCGTATGCTCTTAAGACACATGCTGTTTTCTCCTGTCACAACTGAAATAACTGCACAGAGGCCGGTATCTTGTCACCAAGTCTTCCCTTTATTTACTTGTGCACAGTACACCAGCTGTCACCAGCCAGCTGAGAGTCAGTTCCCTGAACTGAAGAGATTCTAATCTCCTGGTTATATTTTTTTTGCCAGCTTAGTCAGTCCTCAACTGAGGAAAATCTTCTGGTTATATTTGTCAGCCAGGGCTGATTGGCCCAACTTGACAACCCCAATCAATGACCCCATAGTCAACGAGGTCAACCTGTTTCCAATCACTATGGAGTCTGTTCAGCGAAGGTTCACTTGGATGTTCGCTGGTCTTATGAGCAAAGGTTAAACAGGTTGGGAATCTACTCACTGGACCTTAGAGGAATAACTTTTGATCTCAATGAAACTTACAGGGTTCTTAAGGGGATTGAGAGGATAAAGGCTGAGACAATGTTTCTCTTCATGGGAAAGTCTTAGACTAGAGAGTATAATCTCAGAATATAGGGATGCCAATTTAAGCCTGAGATGAGGAGAAATTTCTTCTGTCAGCGAGTTCTGAGTCTTTGAAACTCCTTGCCACTGAGAGTCTTGATACATATTTAAGGCTGAGATTGAAGGATCCTTGATCAGTAGGGGAATCAATGGTTACAGGGAAAGGGCAGGAAAGTGTGTGAGAGGAATGTTGGATATCAGTCATGATCCTATTGAATGGCAGAACTGGCTTGAGAATCTGAGTGGCCTATGTCTGTTCCTATTTCTTATGGTCTTATGATCTAATGCACCAACATCATAAGGCATCATTTTCTGATGAAGGGTCTAGGCCCGAAACGTCAAGTTTTCCTGCTCCTATGATGCTGCTTGACCTGCTGTGTTCATCCAGCCCCATGCTTGTTATCCAACATCATAAGGCAGACCATTTAGTCATTATCTTATTGCTGTTTGTGGAATCCTGACTGAGAAACATGGCTACTGTCTTCCCTATATTAGGTATTGCTACAACAGTGATTAAACCTCAAAATGACTTCATTCGCTGTGAACTGAGGGATGTTCAGATATTATGAAAGTCACTGCATCAACACAAGCTCAAACATTATATAGACGAAAAGTAACCATTGTGTTTTTGACAACTACATCAGTTCTGAGCAAGTGTAATTGCAGAATGAGTATTATATAGTGCATTCCTATTGTAAAACGTGGACAAAAGGATTCCTAACGGCAAAACAAAATAAGGGCAGATTGTGTGGGGTTGAATTTCTACAGTGCCTCACCAAATCATCCAGAAAAATTACCACTGATGAGGAGAAAAATTCTAGTAGAAGTTCAGGGTCTAAACTTTGAAACAAAATTATATCAGCATGACTTGCTGAAGTTATCAGTGGGCCTTTGATGATGCTTTTCTTGAAGACCTGAATGTTTCACTTATAGATTACATGTGTAAGAAAGAGAGGTCTGAAATATGGTGGATATCCCACCAATTCCTGTCATTACTTTTTGAAGGATTTCTGTCTCAAAATAAAAAAGTGAATGTCACAAACAGAAAGGAAATTTGGTATCTCACTGAAGAAAGTGACCATTATCATACATATATACGTACATATAACGAGACCAACAGATCCAGATATGAAGGCAGATTATGAAGTGAATGATCTTGTAGAACACCTCGATCACTAACTGGCTCCACAGGCTCATGCGGCTTCAATTTGTAAAGCCATTTTGTAAAAAGCAACTTTATCAAAATATATAATTTCAAGTCTTTGTGATAGTAGGTAAAGTGAGGAGTAAGTCATAATGTTTTCTTCTTTTGTATAATGTTACGGCAAACAATACTGCAAACCAAATGAATGCACAGTCAAACTGGTCCTGATCATTTACCTTTTGCAACTGTAAGCTGAAATACAAACTGGAGAGTGAAAGCAGTCTTGGTTGAGCAGCCTCCCCCCCCCCCCGATTTCCCATCATCCCCTTTAGGGAAGAGCTTTAGCTCCATTCATTATCTCCCGCTGACAGTTCAGCAGAGATCAGAGCCCTGTATTGGAGGAATTATGGGTGTGAAACCATGCCCTACCACTCAATAACATAGTGCGTTAGTAAACTAATCCTTTGCTTCACTGGGCTGTCCTGTAAAGCAATTTGATAAGTGCATTAATTTGTGTTGATAGAATTCTTTTAGCGATTACTTTTGAGAAATATCAATCCTTCGCACCACACAATTTCCGATATTCCTTGCAAAATATATGGATATTTCTAAATGACGCTGTTTTTGTGAAAAAGTGTATTCAAGAATTTTCATAGGTTTTAGCCATTATACATTAATAAGTATTCTTGGATAAGCCCATTGTGGGTTAATGAAACTTTGCACAAATAAATCTATTAGCTGGACAGAAGTCGAATATAATTTTCAGATTTTATTTTTATGCGTACAAAAATCTGACAGATTTCCATCATTTGCACCACAATTGGAGGTTATCCTTGACAGAGCACCAGATGTGCATAATTATGTTTGCAAAGTAATCTTTCAGATTCCCAAAGTCTGTCTGCTGTAACTGATATAACCCCAGAAGATTATGTCATATGCATCAGTGACTAAATGCAAATTGGCAGAGAACAGAAAATTAAAGAACTAACAAAGGACATTCAAATATAGCAGCACAATCTTAATATACAGCTTTGTCAGCCTGATACCATTTTAACCAGCCAGAGTTTTGATACTATAGTGAGTTTTGGTCAAGGCTTAGGCAGGAATATTGGATAAACTGGGTTGTGAAGCACGATTAGTCTGCTTCTTCCTTCCACTGCAAGATAACAAGCAAATGTTGTGCTGCCTGCCAATTTAAAAGATAATAATATTCAGCACAACACTTTAAACACGTTGATTCGTGACCGCACACCTCAGCAGGAGTTCCAGTTTTGTACAAGGCTAACACCATTTGAAGCTAGCCTGCACTACTTAAAGGCAGCAAGCAGGCCTGCTGGACTGAAGCAGAAAAAGCAATGAGGGCAGATAACCACTGAAGTCAATGCAAATAACGTTGCCCAAATAACGAGGATGCAGTGCCAAAAGGAGTTTAATTGCCTCACATGAACAGTCAAATTCAGTGGAAATCCACGAATGCAATATCTCACCAACACTAGCCTGACACACTGCTCCATTTGTTACTGGCCCCCAAAATCATCTACCAATAAAAAGCAAGACTGACATTTCACATTCATAGCTTCACTTCATTCTTACACACTTAGCAACTACAAACCTCATATCCATATTTAAAAGTTCCACTCAATGGTAGCCTTTCAACAAACTAGACACTTCACTCATTGTACACCCTCAATGGCACACTTCCCTCTCTCTTGCAAGTCAAGAAGGTGCTTAAGAGATGACTGCAGCACCTAACCTGTGGCCATAAGCAAACAGACATGTGATCTCATCCTTATGGAGGGGATGGCGCTTACATGACTAAGATGTGGCAGATATCATAGAAGATGATGGCATGTCCTTATCTAATTTTCCTGTATCCCCTTCATCCCACCTGTGATTGCAATGTTATACATATGGTTGAAGGTTGCTTCTTTTGCTTTCTCCTGCTTCCCCATTCGAACATTTGCCCTATTCGTTTCCCTCTTCAGATATGTGAGGATTGCTGCTTCGCTAGGCTGTGGTTCAGGACTTTAATGTGAAAGAGGAAGATGTTGATGTTAATGAAACACCATCACTTGACCTCAGAAGCACTGTGTGTTTTTCAAGGGTAACGTAGAGATATGAGGGGATAAAGCCACAGGGAACATGGGTAGTGCACCCATCAGTCTCTGGGTAAGACTGAACATGAATTTTGCTGCAGAATACTCGATTCTGATGAGGGATTTGATGGAGAAAGCCGCAGAAAAGTCTGATTGGTGTGTACAATGATTGCCAGCTGTCCCAGTTGAAGATGAGGTGGGTATGTGCCACACACTTGACACTGAGCTGAATGCAGAGTTTGAAGCCTGTCCTTTGCAGCATGGAACACAGCTTGGAGATGTTACAGCTCGAATGGCTGTTGTCTCAGCTCCCATTGTAGGTCAGGCAGCAGCCACCCCATGTCTCAGTGCTGCAGTGGATTCTCATACCGAGATTTTGCAATCTCAGCTTGTACCCACACAGACTCAGCCTGCTGTCATCATGGTTACAGATACCAGCACTGAAAAGTGATTTCCAGGCTCTCAGAGCAGGCCAACAATCTCTTCTCCAACAAATTATCTTTTATTGCTGAGACGCCACATTGAATCAGTGGATCGCTGGGCCACGACCCTGCTGACCACCTTCAGGTTCACAGCATTCACCCTCCTGCCATTTTCGCTGATGTTTCCCAGGTAATACACAGGAAAAAATAGAGGGAGACCCAAGATCTGTTTGCATTTTCCAAAGTGCAGCGCAAAAACACCCAACCCAAGGGAATTGAACCAGAAACTGGAAATTGCCACTGCACAAGGATTCAGTGAAAGGCTTAGCCCTGGAGGAAAGCATTCACAGCAGACTAACAGTGAGCAATGACTATATTAACTCTCAATACCAAATTCCCATCCATGTTACATGATTCATCTAAATGTGAGGATGAGAGCACCTAAGGCTCAGCGAAGGTTGGGAGGGTGGTGGATTATTTCATATGCAACCATGCAAATCCATTCGCAGGCCCAAGTACCTGCAGATTATGGACATGGATGGGGTGGATGAGCCCAGTTTGCAAGGTTGTAGGAATTGTATCGCAGGGAATAACGAAGGCCACCAAGAGTCAGATTGAGACAATTGCCTCATGCATGGCAAGATCAAGTCTACAAAAGTCTTGCATGTGGCAGAATGAGGAAGAAGAAGACCGAACATGGGTCACAGAGGATCCAACTTGCCATGCAGAGGTGGCTGTAGGGGAGGATTTTACCGAATGCCTTAGCAACCAATGGAGAGGGCCCAAAGTCAGCTTGACTCTATCAAGGTCTCAAATGGAAAACAAACATCTAATTCCAGATATTTCTTCTCACATCAGTTTTTCCATGCAAGCTGTTGGCCAATTTAAAGCTGCAGCTGTAATAGCCGAGGTGAAAGGGGGGAAGGCAGTAGAACTAAAGACGGAATGTTCTGGGAGGGGCTGAAAGTTTGGACGGGGACAATCTGTACATCAACAGGAGAACCAGCATCTTTAATCCTGCCGAGTAGTGTGATCAAAGGTGTTGCAGCCACCTGCACGTATGTGAAAAACAGTGGACATGATGTCTTTACATTGCTGCCACTTCCTGCAGGCAAATCTGGAAGCACATGACTTGGGAGGCAGCACTATGCCTGTGATGCTGAGGATCACTAATCGTATTGAACTTCTTTGCTACTGACTCTCTTTCAAACATCAGCTGGGGACATGTGTAACACTTCACATTCAGCAGACCACAGTGCATTCATGAGTACACTAATGCCCTCGATAGGAAGTTTGTCCAGTTCACTGCAGAGCCAGAGAGTAAAGGTCAGGTTTGCAGTAATTGCTGCGTTGCCTCGGGAACAAGGATTCTTCAGCTGCTGACATGGGGTGCTCAAAACTCCATGGCGTCATCCAGTCAGATTCCTGAAGAGGAAGGAATTTAATTCGCTCAGTGTCTGGCTTGATCGTAGCCACAGGAAACAGCTCGTCCAAGTGCAAGCCTACCATCCAGAGAGCTGACACAACGTTTACAAGCTGCACAAATCCCATGTTCCATAAATGTTTGATTCCATCCCATCCCGCTCTGCATGCCTAGCTCATGGGTGACCAGAGGGACCCACAGAAAGCATGACACCGGTATGTTACCCTCACACTGATACCAAACAGAACTGCAACACTGCCTGAGCATCCACCAGGGCCATTGTTGAACAGACAACTGGCCTTCTGTGGATGTAATTTTATTGCCTGGACTATTCAAGAGGAGAACTTCAGCACTTGCCAACACAGGGTCTTCAGAATAGTGATTGTTTGTTGCATTCCACGCACCTAAATCAATGACAGTGTTGGGCCAGCCACTTATCTCCTCAGATGAAAAAGCAGAGTCCGACAGAGATACTGAATGAGCCAACACTGATGATGAGAAGCAGCTATGTAGCCACAAGCTGCAGCTAAAACATCATACAAAACTCGGGTAGAATCCTCCTTTCTTAGTTCCAGTCTGTGCATGAGCCTGAGCAGCTCAGATGGATGCTCCCATACTTGCCTCTGCTCATTAATGACTGAGTCCAGAGACTCCTCATTTGGACTGGCTCAGCTGGGTCTGTTCTCTAGCAGTCCTCCGAACGTCAGAGATCTCAATTCTTTCCTCCTTTCCTAATGCAGGCTTGTGTCAATGCTATGCTGTGTTCACCAGAATGGAACTGTGAAACCACTCTAGATAGATGACCCACCAAGGCGATTGTCTCTGATCTGGTGGTGTGCAGGAGGAATGGTGTACCCTCTAAGGCTCATGACAGTTCCTTCTCAGAGATGTGTTTCAAGGGGCTGGTGGAAATGTGCCAGGGGTTGGGTCTCTTCTCATTGTTTTATTCAGACTCGGGAGTGGGATCTGGAAGCTGCAGAGAAAATCATGAACATAATGTTGCAAGCCACCAACTTACCCAAAGTTTCATTAAGACATTGGTTTTTGATAAGCAGCTGAAAGTTGCAGATTGGAGGTTTTCTCATGAGGTGTCTACCGATATGCAATCTCCCCTTTAGTACAGGTATGGTCTTTTTGTTTTCCTGGTCAATTGGCAGCTTGGTCTACAAAGGAGCTCAGGAGCCTTATGTCAAGCTCTCAACCCTGACTGGGCTGTTCTTTTGGGTGTTCTTCTGCAGAAGGAGAGAAGCATTGAGAGAAATTAGTATGGGGCATGAGCACTAAGCCTGCGCTGATAGATACAGATCGAGATATTAGTCCCCAGAGCTGTGATGGTGTGTTTCTGGTAAAACGAGTGTAGTATTGGGGGAGTTCTGTGTTCTAATGAAGAATCACCGGACTCAAAACGTTAACTCTGCTTTCACCCCACAGTTGCCGCCAGACCTGCTGAGCTTCACCAGCAATTTCTGTTTTTGTTGAAGTTTGGAGAAATTAGGTGTTAAAGGGTTCTGAATAGAAGGTCATCCCACATTGTCAAAGAGCTGCAGTTGATGAAAACCAAAGAAGTGTTTTGCGATGTGTACGCCTGAGATACCTGTGAGGTGTCCATCCCAAAGTGAGGAGCAAAGGATTTCTCAGTTTCACCTGCCATTCCCTTTATCATTAACTCTTCCATTTACTCACAAGGGTTTACTTATTCTATTTACCTATTCTTTTTCTTTTAAATACCTGCAGAAGATCTTTATTTCCATCTTCATGTTTCTAATTTCTTTGTCCTGATTAATGTTTGGTGTTCTTTTTCTATGACTGAAATAACTGCACAGAGGCTGGTATCCCAACACCAAGTCACCCTTTATTTACTTGTGCACAGTACATTGGCTGTGGCCAGCCAGCTCGGAGCCAGTCTCCTGGACTGAGGAGATTCTAAATCCCCTGGTTATATTGGTCAGCCAGTGCCCCATTTTGGCCCAGGTTAACATCCCCAATCAAGGAACTCATAGTCAACAAGGCCCAACTGGTTCCAATCACTATATCCCCCCACCCAGTCCCCAAACCCAGGAATGTCGGCCCGGTCTTTCTCTTGTAGCTTTTCCTGTGACACTTTTGCCCCAGATCCGTCTGGTTCCTCCGACTCAGAATCTCTACCAGAACGCAGCCTGTCTCTTGTGTCCGGAGCGTCTCGGTAGAGTTTCCTCCTCTTCTTCTGGTGGTAACAGTATTGAGGCTGCATCCATCTCAGACTCTCAGGTTTCCTTGACTCCAGATGGAAGGGGAGAACCTATGGTTTCTGACAGGCTTTCTGGCTGTTCTGAGGGTCCAGGTATGTTTTACTCCTGCCCTGTTTGTGAGGTAACAGCTTTCAGGTGATCCACGTGACTGTATCAGCTACCCAAAGTTTGTAAGTCACAGGATCTGACCTCGCATTAGCCTCACCTTGTACCCACACAGGGCCATTTCCATGGTTCCGGCACCAAACTTCGTCCTCTGAATTAGAGTGTCTCTCTCACTTAGAGGAGGCATGTGGTCAGCATTGGCATTCATGCTGCCATTTCACCGACCCCGCCTTCCCTCCGCCAGGTGTGGGAATATCAGATTTAACCTGATGTGGAATCTTTGCCCCATCAGCAATGCTGCTGGAGCTATCCCTGTTGTTGCGTGTGGGGTGATCCTATAATCGAACAGGAACCAGGACAGTTTGGTATCCAGTGACACTGTAGGCTTCTTCTGTAAGTCTGCCTTCAATGTTTGGACTACTGTCTCCGTTAGACCGTTGGGCAATAGATGGTATGGAGTTGTCCTTATGTGCCGAATGCCATTTGATTTCAGGAAATATTTGAATTCCCGCTGGTAAATGACGTCCCATTGTCCATGACCGATACTTCCAGGAATCCATGTATCATGAGCAATGCTCACAGCTTCTCAATCGCCATCCCTGAGTTTACCGAATGAACTTTACACACGTTCAACCACTTTGAATGGGCATCCACAATGACCTGGAACATTGAGCCCATGAAAGGACCGGCATAGCCAACATGCAACCGGGCCCAGGGTTTACCAGGCCATTCCCATGAATGTGGGTGCACTGTGATGGCAGTTGTTGTCCTTGTTGGCACGCCAGGCACTGCCTCACCAATGCAGTTATGTCAAAATCCAACCTTGGCAACCAGTCATTGCTTCTTGCTAGCATCTTCATCTTGGAAGCCCCTGGATGACCCTGGTAAAATTTGGCCAGTATCTGGCAGTGACCTTGACTCAGAACAATTACCCTTCCTACCCACAGTAATGTGCCATCCTTTATGGTGATCTGGTCTTGCCAGCTCCAGAAATGTTTCAGTCCAGGTTGTGCTGACCCTTTTGGTTCCCCCATTACCACCAGCTGTTTTAGTGTAGCCAGGATGGGATCTTTCTGTGTCCACAGTCAGATGTTGTCAGTGGTGACTGGAAGGGTCTCCAGGAAGTTTAAAACCAGAATGGAGTCTTCCAGGGGAAGCACCACCGGTGGAGTATTTGCCAGTTGGAGGCTGCTCAGGGCATCTGCATTAGCCACTTGGCTTCCTGGATGACGTTCTAACTTGTACCTGAAGGCGCTGAGAATAAGGGCCCAATGCAGAAACTATGGGTGGTAACATCTCGTCTTCCTTCAGTAGCTCTAGCAGGGGTTTGTGATTGGTTACTATGAAGAATTCCTGTCCGTAAAGATACTGGTGGAAACCCCTCACACGAAAATGACCACCAAACCTTTCTTCACCACATGGGCATATTTGCTTTCAGCACCAGCCAAAGTCAGAGAAGCAAGTTTTCCTCTCTATTGGGTCACCTGTGAGCCGACACTACCACGATACCATTTGGGGTGGGCATCGCATGTCAGCACTAACTCTCGCTTGGGATCGCAGTGGGCCAACACATTAGATACCGATAGCTGCTTTTTCACTTCCCTACAGGCTACTTCTTGGCTACGTAACTATTTTCAACAGTGACCCTTGTTCAACAGCAGGTGTAAGGGTGCCAAGGCGGAGGCCAGGTTACCTATAACTTTTCTATAATAACCCAAAGAAAGTCCTAAGCTCTGGTACAGACGTGTGAACTGGGGCTCCTTTGATTGTCCTCACTTTCTCTTCCAATGTGTGTAACTCAGTTTTGTCAACTCTGTAACCCAAGTAGGTTACCTGGGGTGCTTGCAACAGATATTTTTCCTTTGTAAGGCGTACACCCGCCTGGGAGAAACGTTTAAGCACTAATTCCAAGTTCTCCAAGTGCTCTTTATTGGTCTTCCCTGTTATTAGTACATCATCCAGATAAATGGCAACCTGGGGTAAACCTTGTAAAATGTTCTCCATGGTCCACTAGAAAAGGGCATAGGCTGATGGTAGCCTAAATGGCAGTCTTGTATATTGATACAAATCCTTATGGGTATTAATTGAAGCATACTTCTAAGACTCCTCATCCAATCGTTATTGCAGGTAGGTATGCCTCATGTCCAGCTTTGAAAAGATAACACCCCTGCCTACTTTACATACAAGTCCTCTATGCAAGAGATTAGGTATTTATTCAGCTGCGAGAAGCAGTTTACCGTTTGCTTAAAATCCCCACAAAGGTGAACTGAGCTGTCAAGCTTCACAGTCGGTACGATCGGTGCTGCCCATTCTGCAAACTGCACTGGTTTGATGATTCCTTTCCTCTCCAGCTTCCTGATTTCTGCCTCTACTGTTGCCCACAAGGCAAATGGCGCCGGGTGGGCCTTGCAAAATCTCGGAATTGCTTCCTAGTCAACATGTAGAGTGGCTTTGATCCCTTCGATAGTCCCAAGCCTTTCGTGAAAAACTCCTGAGTATTTCACCAGGTCTTCACTGAGGCAGCCATTTTCTAATCAAAAACTGTTGAGCCAATCCAGGTGAATCCACTCCAATAGGCTTGGGCCCAACCCTTTCACTACCATCAGTGGTAACTGCACCAATTGCTTCTCATAGGACAGCAGAACGGAAGTCTTACCTTTAGTCTGCAAAAGGTCCCCAGTGTATATTCTCAGTCTGGCTGAGGTCTTGCACAAACATAAGGGTTGGGGTCCCGAGGGTATCTTGTTAAAGACAGATTCTGCAACCACAGGTACAACTGCTCTGGTATCAACCTCCCTAGGAACGGGGATGGCGGGGGATTGGGGGTGGCGGTGAGGGAGTGGGGTGGGTTGGGGTAGGCGACCATTTAACCAAACACTAATTTTAATCAGTTACAATTTGGATGTTGCTAAACATTTTCATTGTTCCAACCCATATGTAGTGGATTTCCCAGGATGTGCGTTCTCCTGGATACTGGCCTTTGGGTTTTCTTACACACATCAGGCCTTTTGGGACTCCTTTGCAGTCTCCAGTCCGCAAACCAGCAGCAACTACTATAGGTTGCCAGCTCAGATCCTGCAGAACATTTTAGCCACTTGGCCAAGGCTCATCTTTGTTGTGCGGTTTTTCTGTGGGTTTGCCTGGTGTCCCTCTGCTCAGGATATGCCCTGTGTGAGGCTCTGTGCTCGCCTACATTCAAGTGGTATTCCCCAAGCTCAGTCAGGTAGGTGAGGGAGTCCACTTCCATTGGGATGCCCTGTAGCTCCCAGAGTCCACTTGCCGCATTTTCTAATGACAGAGCCAGTTCTAATGCCTGTCTGAAATCCAATTCTGCATGGTTACATCACTAATCCCACATACCAAACAGTCTCTCAACATCTCATTCAGTATTAACCCAAAATCATGCGCCTCTACCAGTTGTCTCAGTCTCGTCGAAAATCCCTATAGAGATTGTCTCTGGTTCTCTAACAGCCGAATAAAACCAATAATGTCTCAGAATTAGAGGAAGTTTGCGATCGTAATATTCATTCACCAACTCCATCAACACTTGGAACGTTTTAGTGTCTCGTGCCTCTACGAAAGTTAAACCCCTTATAACTGAAAATGCTGCACGTCCGCAAGCAGTCAGAGGATTAACTGTATTGCTAAAACCCATCCATGTGAAAATATTCAAAATGCATAAATGCATCCTATTTCTGATTTGTATACAAATACATATACATGCAGAAATGAAATACAAGTTTAAAGAGTATTGGATGTCAAGATTTGCTAAATGAGATACAGATAAAAAAAAATAAAGTCAATGAAGTTCACTCTTTGTGTCCAGGCACTGATTCTTCGTTGAAGCAGATTTTTTTTCAGTCATGGTGAGTAGATTCCCTTTCATCCAGGAATGATTGCTGTAGAAAATCTTTTGGCTGTTTTGTCCTGTTTGATGCAGGGATATAGACTTGAATTTCTTAGCAAAACAGAGTGCAGACTTAAATGAAACATTGCGAAGAGCGGTGGGATGGGGGACTTGGTTGTGGATCGGTAATAGCAAAAAAGCCACTTTGCTGCCTGTAGCATCAACTTCGGGTGAAAGGTCAAAGGCAGCACTCACATACACAAAGGGCTGGATCACATGACCACTCTCTGGTTTGCTCAACAGCAGTTCGAAGAAGTCAGGTGTGAATTCTAAACGAAAGCTGGTTTGTCCATGTCAAGGGCTTTAAGCATCCTCCTTTTCAGCCAAGATGATTAATTTCTAATATGAAAGCCATTGAATCCTGAAGGTTCCATCCTCTACCTTGAGAAGACAGAAAGGAGTGCCACTGTCTCTGTTAGAGTCTCCATAGACTTTTTGCCTTCTTATATCAAGAAGACCTAAGTCTTCTCAGCTTATGTACTTAAGTCACATAAGTAATGTGGCTTAGTTTTGGCCATCTTATATTGCAGCCAGCATTCTTTGTTTCATTTAAAAACTGCCATTTAACAAGGACTAACAACTTAATAATTGATAGAGCTCATCCTTCTAACACCATACAGATCAATTAATATGGAAGCACATTAAAGCCATTCAATTTCATTTATAACTTGGTTGTGAGAATTATATTCAGTGTTAAACAATAAATATATCAATTATTTATTACTATTGATAACTTTGACCGATACTGCAAAATATTCAGTTACCTTGTTTTAAAAAATTGGGCATGGTTCATAGAATGCAAGGTTTAAGATTTTTCTTGGACTTGCTGATTTCTTGCACTGCAACTGCACTGCTTCAAAAGGGAATTACACCCTTCCAATTGTCCTTGCTCCCACAGTATTGACTTGTTCGAATTGACCAGTTTAGATTAACCATCAGGGTGTTACATTGACTGATAGTTTATTGTTAAAAGAACACAATACACCAGTACAAGTCATTATTCACTCATACTGGCAAGCAAAGCAAAATGCGAAATAGCAGCTGCTATCAGTGACTGACTCATACGTTGAGACAAATGGCATCTGGTATGGCACATTTAAGTTTGGCTGCTTTTGAGTTGTTGCAGACATATGCAAATATTTTCTCACAAAGGTGTATATTTATATCTCAGGGATGCCCTTGTACGGTAGTTACCTGATGCTGGTATTCAGATGGGAATATTTAATAAATTGACAAGCCTGTATTACTGTGACAGCTTTGCAACAAATTGTTTTTCCCTTTCAAGAGCTGATAGGATAACATTTAAATTTAAGAATTTACATCTGCCTTGAATATCACATTTCAACTATATATGTAGTAAACACAGTTTTGTCTATCTGTCAAAATAAGGGTTTAATTCTTTCCAGTCCCTCTGCAAGATAGAAACTTTACAAAATCAAGTGATGTGAATTTTGGAAAAACGAAGGCAACATTTTGAGGAGTCAATTATAAATAGACTAAATGTGGAATTTTCACTGTCACGATCCTAACAAAACCTGCAGAAGGTTTTGTATAAATAGAAGATTCAATTTTTCATTTCTGGTCAGGAAACTGGCCTGCTTGAGTAATGTCTGGGATCCAACACTACACTGCATCTGATGAAGGGTTTAGGCCCGAAACGTCAAGTTTTCCTGCTCCTATGATGCTGCTTGACCTGCTGTGTTCATCCAGCCCCATGCTTGTTATCTCGGATTCTCCAGCATCTGCAGTACCTTTTTATCTCTACTACACTGCATCTGACTCACTTATCCAATGCCATCTTTCTTCAATTGTTAAAGCCCAAGTTGGAATTGGGAGCTTGACACCCTCTTACTGACACTGAACTCTGCTGGAAGGAGCTACTCACAGTGCAAGATTGTCAAAGCCAGATGCAGCCATGAAGGATCCTGCTGCTATCTTGCAGGACATCAGAAGGTGAGCATCCTCACTGTGCAGAGAACCACCAGAAGGCCAACTGGAAGCTACTACACCTGATCTCACACAAAACCTTCGAGTGGTTAAAACTTTCCACCATCAAAAGAATTGCCTGACTATTCCACTCATTGAACCAAACGTGATGCACTAAAACGCAACTGTCTATTTGCCTTTGACAATTTGCAATTTAAAAATTTCTTTCTGACTTCCTGGGCTGATTGATAAGCTCCACAAGGAACTCACGAGAGAGCCTAAAATGCCTGGCTGACTGCCTCCTGTTGAATCTTTAATCATTCGTACATCCCTGCAGTCTAGAAATTGCAGAAGCAGAATATGGAGAACTCTATCAGCAAGGATTCAACAGGAAGCAGTCAGTCAGCCATTTTGGGTTTGTTCACTCCACTCACACCAGCTGTCTGATTCTTTGATCTCTCTGCCTACAAACTCTGTGTGCTCTCCTCTCACTGCACCTGACCAAGGGGCTGTGCTCCGAAAGCCTGTGATTTTAAATAAACCTGTTGGACTATGACTTGATGTCTTGTGATTTTTGACTTTGTCCATCCCAGTCCAACACCAGCACCTCCACATCAAGGCTTGTGGATTATTAAGTAAGTTTCAGGGATTTCTTTCATTTAACCACTCCTTCATAACAGATTGGGGGGGAGGATGTTGAGAGTCAGGTTATACCACTTTTCATGCTTCCTTTAACAGAATACGAGGAAAGGTGAGCTTCTTTGTGTTTTGGTTTTAGTTATCAGAAATGGGGGTCAACCTTCGTTTTGTAACAGATTAGGGGCTCAAGTCCGGAATCTGGCCAGTTCATGTACAGGATCTGAATGGATTTGGGCAGATTTAAACAGACTTGGGCTTTAGTGCTGTAGACCTTTAAATAAAACACAGGTAAGAAATAGAAAATCTGTTCAATTTCAGTTACTTGTGGATTCCTTGTGGTTGGTTGAATCAAAAGTGAAGGAAATGGCTCTTAACATTGCTAAAGAGCTTCTGGGTTTGAAGATGCTTCCCAAATTTGCAAAGAAAGTTTAGAAAGTCAGAGGAAGGATATAATTTCAAACTTAGCAAATAGGCTGGAATTGAGTTTAATTGGGGATAAGAGGAAAGCTGAAATTGTAATGTATAGCAGAGAAACAGGTAAGTGCAGTGGAGTTAGAAAACATTAAATTGAAAATTAGACAGTTGGACTTAGAAAGGGAAAAAGAGACAGAAGAAAGGGAACTGAAATGGTTTGAACTATGGTTACAAGCAGAGGAAAGTCAAAAAGAAAAGAAAGGGAGAAAGAGAGATTAGAATGGAAGATAGAGAGTTTGAAATTCGGAAGATGCAAATTAAACAGGGAAATCAATTAAAAAGGATGGAAATTAAGGTAGAATGTAGGCTTAGTGGGGAGGATAATGATGATGAGCAAACCCATCGTAGCCAGATACCTGGTAGGGATATATACAAAAAAGTCAAAACATTACCAAAATTTGATGAAAAATATATAGAAGCCTTTTTCATTTCATTTGAGAAATTGGCCAAACAGATGAACGAGCCAGAGACTGTGTGGGTAGATGTTAATTAAGACCAAGTTGGTAGGCAGGGCTAGTGAGGTGTTTGCAGTGCTGTCAGAGGATGTGTTAATAGAATATGAAGAAGTAAAACAGGATATTTTGAGTGCCTACAAGTTGGTACCAGAAGCATATAGACAACGGTTCAGAAACATAAGAAAGGAACCAGGTCAGACTTATCAGAGATAAATTGTCCACTCCACACTCCCCTCCAGCCCCACCACACCCGGCACTTTTCCCTGCAACCGCAGGAAGTGCTACACCTGCCCCCACACCTCCTCCCTCACCCCAATCCCAGGCCCCAAGAAGACTTCCCACATCAGGCAGATGTTCACCTGCACATCTGCCAATGTGGTATACTGCATCCGCTGTACCCGTTGTGGCTTCCTCTACATCGGGGAAACCAAGTGGAGGCTTGGGGACCGCTTTGCAGAACACCTGCGCTCAGTTCGCAACAAACAACTGCACCTCCCAGTCGCGAACCATTTCAACTCCCCCTCCCATTCCTCAGATGACATGTCCATCCTGGGCCTCCTGCAATGCCACAGTGATGCCACCCAAAGGCTGCAGGAACAGCAAATCATATTCAGCCTGGGAACCCTGCAGCCCAATGGTATCAATGTGGATTTCACAAGCTTCAAAATCTCCCCTCCCCAACTGCATCCCAAAACCAGCCCAGCTCATCTCCACCTCCCTAACCTGTTTTACCTCTCACCTATCCCCTCCTACCACCTCAAGCCCCACCCCCATCTCCTATCTACCAACATCATCCCGCCCCTTTGACCTGTCCGTCCTCCCTGGACTGACCTATCTCCTCCCTACCCCCCCACCTACACTCACCTTTACTGGCTCCATCCCTGCCTCTTCAACTTGTCTGCCTCTTCTCCACCTATCCTCTCCTCTATCCATCTTCTATCTGCCTCCCCATCTTTCCCTATTTATTTCAGAACCCTCTTCTCCTCCCCCATTTCTGATGAAGGGTCTAGGCCTGAAACGTCAAGTTTTCCTGCTCCTATGATGCTGCTTGGCCTGCTGTGTTCATCCAGCCCCATGCCTTGTTATCTCAGGTCAGACTTATGTTGAGTTTGAAAGAATTAAACAGAGCAACTTTGATAGATGAATGAGAGCATTAAAGATAGAAAAGACATATGAGGATCTTCGTGAGATTATTCTGCTGGAGGATTTCAAAAACTCACTTCCAGAAAGGATAAGATCTGATGTGGGGGAACAGAAAGTTCAAACAGCGAGAAGGGCTGCAGAGATGGTGGATGAATATGCATTAGTGCGCAAAAAGGGAGATCTTGCAATGAAATACAAAAAGTAGGTCATACTAGGAGCAAACACGGTGTAGAGGTGGATGAACACAGCAGGCCAAGCAGCATCAGAGGAGCAGGAAGGCTGACATTTCGGGTTGAGAACCTTCTTCAGAAATGGGGGAGGGGAAAGGGATTCTGAAATAAATAGGGAGAGAGGGGGAGGCGGATAGAAGATGGATAAAGGAGAAGATAGGGTGAGAGGAGACAGACAGGTCAAAGAGGCGGGGTTAGAGCCAGTGAAGGTGAATGTAGGTGAGGAGTTAGGGAGGCGACAGTTCGTTCCAGGGAGGACAGACAGGTCAAGGAGGCAGGATGAAGTTAGTGGGTAGAGGTGGGGGTGGAGCTTGAGGTGGGCAGAATGGCTAGGGAGGCGCGGTCTAGCTGGGCTGGTTTTGGGATACGGTCAGGGGAGGGGAGATTTTGAAGCTTGTGAAGTCCACATTGATACCCTTGGGCTGCAGGATTCCCAAGCAAAATGTGAAATGCTGTTCCTGCAGCTTTCGGGTGGGGTCATTGTGGCAATGTAGGAGGCCCAGGATGGACATGTCGTCAGAGGAGTGGGTGGGGGAGTTGAAATGGCTCGCGACTGGGAGGTGCAGTTGTTTGTTGCGAACTGAGCGTAGGTGTTTGACAAAGCGGTCCCCATGCCTCTGCTTGGTTTCCCCGATGTGGAGGAGGCCACAACGGGACCACATCCCCTTCTCTCCCTATTTATTTCAGAACCCCCTTCCCCTCCCCCATTTCTGAAGAAGGGTCCAGACCCGAAACATCAACTTTCCTGCTCCTCTGATGCTGCTTGGCCTGCTGTGTTCATCCAGCTCTACACAGTGTTATCTCAGATTCTCCAGCATTGGCAGTTCCTACTATCTCTCGTACTAGGAGCAGTTTACAACATGTGAAGAAAGAAAACCAAGTCAGTAAAAAAGAGGTGAAAAGCCTGAGGTGTTTCCATTGTAATAGAGCGGGACACACAAAGTCACAGTGCTGATGGATTAAGAGAGGCACTGGGAAAAGAATGTGGTAAAAGAGGCTAAACCAATGGGATTAGTTGAGGTCGTTAAGGAAATGCCAAGAGAAGTCGAGGAGCTGCAGGAGAATGCATAGCCTATTCATGGCTAGAAAGTAAAATAGTGCTCAATCTATTCAAAGACTTTACCTGCATTGGTAAGGTTTACTCAGGTAGAACAGGGGGCGAAGGGGGAGTAAAAATATTGAGAGATACGGGAGCTGGTCAGTCTCTAATAGTAAGAGATGAAAGTATTTGCACTCCTTCTGAAATGTTACCCAAGAGAGTGATAATTTGTGGAATAGATGGAGATCTACCATTCCCCTGTGTAAGATAAGGCTGGAAAGTCCAGTCAAGGCTGGGGAAGTGACTGTGGGAGTAATTGTAGGAGTCTTAATTCCAGGATTACATTTTGTTCCTGGAAATGACCTGGCCAGACCAAAGGTGGGAGTGATGTCCATTGTAGTGGAGAAGCCGAAAGAAAACTTGGGAACTGAAGATTTAAAAAAAAACCCTGGACTTTTTCTGGACTATGTGGTAACAAGATCCCACAGTCATGTTAAAGCGAGAAGGGAAAACCAAAGAGAAAGTTGAAGGATTTGAGATCCAGTTAGCTGATACCCTGTTTGATGAAATGGTCAAGGAAAAACCTTAGCAGGTAGAGGATCAGGCAGATGTGTTCAGTTCTGAAAGACTAATGGAGTTACAACTAAAAGGTGAGACAATAAAAGATTGATATCATAAAGCCTACACAGAAAAGGAATCAGAATGTATTTCAGAATGTTATTGGCTTAAATATAAAATCTTAAGGCAGAAATGGACACTTTGGCAGGTTAGTGTTAGTGAGAAATGGGCACACGTTCACCAGATTGTGTTGCTGGTAGAATACAGGCAGGAAGTATTGTGGGTGGCGCACAAATTACCTGTAGGAACTCATCTAGGAGTGAGGAAGACTCAGATTAAGATCCAGAAGCATTTCTATTGGCCTGGATTACATAAAGATGAGGCTGAATTTTGCCGTACCTGTCATACATGAGATGGTAGGAAGGCCAAAGGCAGTAATAAAGCCAGCAATTCCCACATTGGAAGAAACTTTGACACAGGTTATGATTGATTGCATCGGTCCCCTCCCTAAAACCAAAAGTGGGAAACCAGTATTTGCTGACCATAATGGATATGTCTACCAGATTTCCAGAAGCAATTCCATTACGGAATGTCATGGCAAAAAAGGTTGTGGAGGAGTTGCTTACTTTCTCTACCTGTTACGGTCTACGCAGGGAGATTCAGTCAGCCCAAGGGTCCCATTTTATTGCCAAAATATTTAAGGAGGTCATGGATAGTTTCGGCATCCAACATTTTAAAACATGTCATATCATCCCGAATCCCAGGGAGCATTGGAAAGGTGGCATCAGACCCTAAGGACAATGCTGAGGGCTTATTGCTAGGAATACCCAAATGATTAGGATAAAGATATCACATTTATTTTATTTGCTATTAGAGATGTTCCAAATGAATCAACTCAGTTTACTCCAATTGAATTGATATTGACATGAAGTAAGAGAGCCTTTAAAATTAATTAAGGAAAAGTTGATAAGTCCGAAGTCAAAGACCTCATGGCTGGATTATGTATCTAAGGTGAGACAAAAGATTGAACAGAGTAGGTGAATTAGCTACACAACCTTTGAAGGTGGCAACACATCTAATGAAGCAAGAAGTAGATAAGAAATCTAAAATGCGGATTTGCCAGTGTTTGCCAGTGGGGATAAAGTATTGGTGCTGTTACTAATGGTAGGATATCCCTTCAAAGCAAAGTTTAGTGGTCCCTATCAGATTTAGAAGAAGCTAATTTAGGTGAATAATCGAACATGCTGAAACCTTACTGTAACAAGGAAAGAGAACAGAAGAGACAGGTATTAGTTGCTGCCACTCACATTGAGGGAACAAATGCAGATGATTTGGATTTTGATGTGCTTCAGCATAAATTGAATAATGAGCAAGTCCTTAAAGATTGGGATAGAGCGGTAAGCTATCTGTCCCAAGAACAGAGATCTGAATTGAAAGGCTTGTTGCAGTACTATGAGGACATCTGTAGAAATAGAATGGGGTGGACTAATACCATAGTACTTGAGATGGAGTAAGGAATGCTGTTCCAATAAAACAACACAAGCTTAATCGTCTCAAAGCAGCACAGGTACAGAAGAAAGTGGAAGCGACGTTGCAAGAAGGCATCATTGAGCCAAGTCAAAGTGAGTGGAGCTTGCCGATTGTGTTGGTTCCCAAAGATGATGGTACTCAACGATTCTGTGTAGATTATCAGAAGGTCAATGCTATGACTAAATCAGACTCTTACCCAATTCCAAGGCTACAGGATTTCTGGAAAAAATTGGACAAGTCACTTACACCACAAAGTTGGACTTAATTCGCAGTTACTGGCAAGTACCTTTGTTGGAGAGAACAAAAAAAGTTTCTGCGTTTGTAACCCCAAATGGGCTGTATCAAATTAAAATAATGCCCTTTGGAATGGAGAATACACCAGCCACATTTCAAAGACATATGAACAGTTTTGTGGCAGGATTGACTAATTGTGTCTATGTAGATGACTTAGTGATCTTTAGCCATTCATGGAAAGATCACATTGCACATTTAGCAGAGATTTTGACAGACTACAGAAGGCAAAGTTGGTCATAAATTTGACAGAAACAGAATTTGCGAGGGCAGGAGTGATGTTCTTAGGACACAACATCAGACACGGACAGATGACACTAAGAACCATGAGGACAAAGCCCATTGAGGAATTTCCAAGACCATCTCGACAAAGGAAGTGCTAGAATTTTTGGGACAGAGCGGATTCTACAGGAAATTTGTACCAAAATTTAGTAGCATGGTGGCACTGCTGACAGATTTGTTGATGAAGAACGTGAAATTTAAGTGGACAGAACAATGTCAGGAGGCAATGTTTATGTTGCAAACAATGTATCAGAGATGGCTGTGTGCAGTGATCACAACCCATAAACATTTTTGGAAAGATTTAAAGACAAGAATACCAGACTATTTCATTGGAGTCTTAAGTTACAAGCATTTAATTTACTGATTGTACATGTTGTGGGTCGTGAAAATGTTATTGCGGATGTGTTATCACAGGGTTAAAAGAAAAATGTGCATATAAGATAGAAACGGTAGTATTCAATGTTATATATATATACGTACAACTAGAATGAAATGTGTAACTCTATGTTAGTGACCTACGGATCTGGCAATAATGGTGTTAAGATTCTTAAAAAAAGTCATCTTTTTATCATGATGGGATGTTTTTGTGTAAGGGAGGAGGTGTTGTGAAGTTGGGTAAAGTATTTGTGGCAGAGATAAAAGGTACTGCAGATGCTGGAGAATCCGAGATAACAAGGCGTGGGGCTGGATGAACACAGCAGGCCAAGCAGCATCATAGGAGCAGGAAAACTTGATTGGAAGGCAGGATGTTAGAATGATAGAGGGAAAGAGTGCATGGCCTCTTTAAAAGATGATATGGTTTTTCTAGGCTTGGAGATTAAAAAAAAGTCTGCAGGCTGCAGCAGATGTACAGAGAGTTCTTGAAATCGAAACAATATATCAAAAGGCTATACTGTAGTTGGCAAAGCAAAATTTTTACCAAAGCAACAGGTTTTTGAATTTAGCCAATTAATTTAATCTAGGCCCTAGATACCAAAACTCAATTAAATTTAAATCTGATTGTTTTGACAACCTAGAACCATTCCAGTTGTTAGAAATTGATAAGTCGTCAAGGGTTTAAAAGGAGAGGACATTCAGCAATGAGTGTGAGGCCGAACTGCCATCTGAAAAGAAACTCACTGGCACTCACAGAAATCTCTAAGCTCTCAGAGTAAGAACCATCGAAATACAGGTAGTGCAGCACTCTTAGCTAATATTCCTGACTGAGGAATTCAACGGAGAAAAGTGTTCCTGACTGGAGAACAATGAAGAAGGCAAAGAACATTCTGGAAGAATTATCCTGGCAGTAATTTCGAGAGATTAATTTTTAAGTTTTTTTAATTAATTTAGTTTATATAAGTGGGATTTACATTTACTAGAACAGCATAACATTAGAATTTTGTTTTATTCAGGAATGGTTAATAGTTAAGTGGTAATTGTTTAGTTTGTTAGTAGTTCTGTTAATTTGTTTACTGTTTGAGTTAGATAACTAAATTGTTACTTGTTGATTATAATGTGAGTATCAGGAATTTTTTTCACTGAACCACTCCTTTATAACAGACAAAGGTGGGGTATGAGAGGCAGGTTATACCACTTTTCACATTTCCTTTAACAGATATTGAGGCAAGGCGAGCTCCTCTGGGTGTTTCAGTTTCAGGGGTTGGGGGGAGGGGTTGACCCTGCTTTGTAACATTCGTTTCGATCAGCCCAGCAAGGTGGTGTACGCTTGATACCTGGTATTAATCCAGCATGGAAATTTATATGAAACATTGTCCAATTTGTAGTAGGCAGAATGCCTTTCAGAGACTTTGGCTGCATCTTGTTAGTGGAAAATCCCACTCAGGTTATCTCTGCGTAGTTGTACTATGAACCAAATAGCTGAATTGGTTGTTCAATATTTGAGACATTTTGTCTTTCTAGGATAACATAAAATAGAGCGTGGACTCTGCTACTTGACTGCTTTCTTTATGTCAAGGGCTGAGAGGTGCCTTTGTCTGCTGACGTGTGCCAAATATGAAGGTGCTATTTAATAACTGAGTGAGTTCAAATTTTTCACAGGATGTTAAAACAGTAAGAATGAAAGTGTAAACTGAACTTTCTTCCCAATTCTAATATTTCTATCAGCCTATCTACCAATCTTTGCCATTCACCTTCTCTGCTGCACATCAGGAATGATTGCCAAGCCAAAGAGCAGAATATCTATAACTAAAGAGAATGTGCATAACTATCATGGAATTGACATGGTTGAGCAATATTCCAAACTTTCTCAACAGATTTGATGGCCCTTATAGCATAATCTTTGACAGACAGTGAATTGTTCTCATTGATGTGTGACTGTATTTTCATGCATATTTATCTTTTGTCTATAACTTCGAGAATCAAATTTTCAGTACCTTTGCTTTTATCATTCAATGATACATTAATTCAATTATAAGTAAAACATTCATAATCCAAGTAACAAATAATGGAACATTGCATGTTGTAAAATTCACTGCTAATACTTTGAGCAGTCACTTAATTAAAATTAGCTTTAAAAGTATTTTGTCCATAAAATGTTACTACCAAATATGCATATATAATTTTATGGTGAAAGTTATTGTGTGATAATCAATATTGTATATAGTTTTCTGAAAATCAGTCATGTAAATGTCAAGGCTGTTTCATACAATAACCTCAAAATCCTATAAAATTTTATTGCTTTTTATCGCCATATAAAAAATGTATTGAAGAAAGCACTGTAGAAAATTAAGAGTACTGCCACATCTAGCGAACTAAATGAAGAACATCAATACATTTCAAAATTTATGTTTAATGTGTAAGCTCTGAGCATGAAAAAGCAGTTTGTTAAACCTTAAATAGTTCCAAACGATTCATTTCATGATGAAGATAAAATTTGTGTGCGCAACGATGTGATTTTTATTTCCTCTACATTTTGGAAAGCGGAGTGACACAAATAGGTATTAATAGTGTTTTAATTGATGTTGTAGTATTTATTTCATAATACACTCACTTCAAATTGTGCAGTGAGAAAAAAATGTGTACAGTTGCTTCAAATGTGTATGGATATTGCAGGACCATGTGCATGTATACTGCAGTATGTCTATAGTATAGATTCTTACTGAAACATCTACCTTTGTGCTGCTAATTATATTTGCTTGGAGTATTAAATATTAATGCTCTTTGTTTTATTTTTATCAAACCGATTTCTGTCCTGTTTTGTCAATTCAATGAGCATACACGTATTGCAGGATCATTATTAGTTTATGTCCTTTCCACAGAGTAGGGGAAATCAGGTCATTCTCTGAGGAAGATTCAGGGGTAGAGTTTCACCAATTTTTATACTATTATAAAAGCCATTCAACTGAATGTCAGTCAGACCTATAAAAATGAGCAGATTCCCAGATTAAATAAATTGGCATGGCAAAATTTTCTCAGTTCACCCATTACAACCATTTGAAGAGTATCTTCAAATTAAGTTTGATTTCTCAGGAGTAATTAAAACCACAGAGAGGGAGCTTTCAAAAGAACATAGTTATTAAATCTGTTTAATTTACCAAAAAAACTAACTACCATACACCAATGAAGCCATTGAATAATTTTGTATAGTTTTTAAAGTCATTTTCAATTCCTTAATGTCAGGTTACTCAATTTTGGTGGATAAGACAATCTTATTAAAAGTGCCCTTTTGTGATAAAGACATCCAGAGCTGCGTTAATAAAATTGCACTCTCAAATACACCATAATTAGTACAACTCAAAAAAAATCTTCAACTCCCCGACAATGCGGAATTGTGGAAGATTTTATGCCTGCAATTGTGCAGTAATCTGAACCACAATTTCACTTCAGAAAGCCAATGTAATTTCTAGGCAATTTATGCCATGGTTATGATTTGCATGCAAAGCAGAAGCTCCGCCATTCATGTTGCTAAAACACATTGTCGTATCTTATTTCATTCTCCATCATGTTTTCATGCCATTCACAAATTGAGAAGAACAACAGCTAACTTGATCTCCTCAGCTGTCTATTGAGATCCTCAGGGTAAGTACTTCTCTGATTCTTCATTGGTTTTTATGGGTGCCTTCTACTCTCCCTCTTGATGCTATGGTTGAAATAATGAACTCAAGTTGTAAGGAGGAATCTATTCGATTGAGGACTAACATATCTGCCAATACATAAAACATCTACTCAGAGAAGGATGTGGGGGTCAGAAGTGATAAATTATCTACTGTTTACAAGCTGAATGGGAAGATCATTTAGAAAGCTATATTTTATGTTTTATTGCCAGGACAGTACAATAGAATGTGAAGCATATATCACAAGGCCTTTTCATAGACCACACCTAGAATATTGTGCCCAGTTTTAATCCTGCCAGAAGGGTTAGCATGGCTGGTAAAACGGACCAGCACAATACCAAGACAAAAATGAATGGTATGGGAGAGCTTCGTTGTTCAATTTATGCATGCAGTCGCTACTATTGGGTATCTTGCACTGCAGAAGTACTAAGAATAAAAGTAGTCCAGGGCCTGAAGGCATTACAAACAGAGGCTACCAAGTTACCATGTACTTCTTAATGTGATCTACTACTGGGTGAAAGCATATCATAGATAGTATTGTTGCCATTGGAAAGATAGCAACTAAATTCCTAAGTATGAATTGGAAAGCCACGGATGTCCTATCCAAACTTAGAGTCTTTAAAGAAAAGAAGATGTGCTTTTTTGATTTAACATTGCAGAATCTGATAAACAAATCATTAAAATAATGATAGCCACAAGAAATGAGAAGTTGCACAGAGCCATATCTCAGAACTATCTCAAGACAACCAGAGATCCTGTTAAGTTATACATGAAATGCTAAAAATAAATCAGCTTCGTATCAAAGTAAAGTTTAGGATTTACCATCTAGAACTGATGCCTTACAAACAACAGCCATATGAATCAATTGATCAGTTTGTCAGTGAACGCTATGAAAATAGTGAGGACTGAGATTTTCAGAGGTTAAGGTGTCTGAACAGATAATGTTGTTATTTACAGGCATTAATGCATATCACAGCTTTCCAAAATGACCTCTTGGAGAAATAAAAATGTCACAACATTGAAACATGAATTAATATTGGCAGAAAATGTAAAGACACTGTAGCCAGACAAAAACACCTGCAAGCTTTGGTTGTGGTTACCAATATTGTCACAGCGATTCTGATGCAGAAAACAAGCAAGTTGTGTAGAAGGTGTCTGTTCACCCACCTCAAAGCTGCTCTGCATTCCAGGGTCTCTGCAATGCATGCAGTCCACCATGCAAGAAATCTGATTCCAAAGATGCAGTTAAAAACACAATAGGATGCAACCAAATAAATAGCAAAGAGCGCCTCTGAGACCTGCATAAACACAAGTACACACATGAGGTGAGCAGCAAAACGGATCAGAGTAAAAATTTGGAGTGAAGGAATCTTTAACCAGTCAGTGAACGGGCTTTCCATATTGTGAATGTGACATACTGTGTGAACAAAGCCAAACAGTTCAGAAGTGTTTGCCGTCGTTAACAACAGCATCTCTACTTCGTCAGGAGGCCAAGGAAATTTGGCATGTCCGCAATGTCTCTTACCTATTTTTATAGATGCACCATAGAAAGCATCCTATCTGGATACATCACAGCATCGTATGGGAACCTGCTCTTCCCAAGACTGTAAGAAACTGCAGGGAGTTGTGAGCACGGCCCAGCCCATCACGTAAACCAGCCTTACTTCCATTGAAGGGATAGTATAGATGGAGTCAATGGAAGTAAGAGATAACAAGCATGGGGCTGGATGAACACAACAGGTCAAGCAGCATCATAGGAGCAGGAAAACTTGACGTTTCAGGCCTAGACCCTTCTAGACCCTTCATCAGACATTTCTGATGAAGGATCTAGGCCCGAAACGTCAAGTTTTCCTGCTCCTATGATGCTGCTTGACCTGCTGTGTTCA
>JAHRHZ010000019.1:50930470-50980054 GCA_024137785.1 Ginglymostoma cirratum | reverse complement strand
AGCATCATAGGAGCAGGAAAACTTGACGTTTCAGGCCTAGACCCTTCTAGACCCTTCATCAGACATTTCTGATGAAGGATCTAGGCCCGAAACGTCAAGTTTTCCTGCTCCTATGATGCTGCTTGACCTGCTGTGTTCATCCAGCCCCATGCTTGTTATCTCTTACTTCCATTGACTCCATCTATACTATCCACTGCCTTGGGAAAGAAACCAACATAATCAAACACTCCTCCCACCCTGGTTGTACTTTCTTTCAACGTCTTCTGTTGGGCAGAAGATGTAAAAGTTTGAATATATGTATGAACAGGTTCAAGAATAGCTTCTTCCCCTCTGTTATAAGACTTTTGAATGGACGTTTCACATGTTAATGTTGATCTCTCTCTCTGCACCTTCTCTGTGGCTGTAACGCTGTATTCTGTACTCCGTTCTACCACTCTGATGCACTATATATGGTGCGATCTGCCTGGATAGCACGCAAAATAACACTTTTCACTGTATCTCAGTACATGTGACACCAATACTTCAGTCAATCAATCAATTAACATGCCCAAAAAGAAAATTGACAAACATTCAAAACCAAAGTTCAAAGGAGAACTCAAGTGAACATCTTGTCTTTCCAAATCCAAAAGAGTATGTACCTAGATCATTGAAAGTCAATGGTAGAACTTATGACGATAAATGAAACCACAGATAAATAGGACAGTCATCCATGAGCATAACATTCCAGGTGTAACTATTTGGAATAATTAACTGTAGAAATCTATTGCAGCCATTGGAAATAATTTGGTGTAAACCACCAACAAATGCACCACCTTGACGACAATCAAATCTTGCAAAAGCATAGGACGACGTAACTTTAATATTTTTGACAAACATGGTTGCAAAACTGCTCCATCTCTGGATATGGACTTACTATCACAACAGAGGTCATGTTCGGAAAGTAATGCCAAACCATCACTTTTCCAAGTTCTCAAAGGTACAAGACAAACCTGTTAACAAACAAGGGAGCATGAAAATGCTGCTTCCTGACATGGAGCTGTGGAACTACCTAATCTGCACACAGGAGAGAAAGTCAAATTTATACATCCTACACAGGGAATATAGTTTCTTGCAGAGGTATTCAAACTGTGCAACAAACTCAGATCCTGCAAAGTGTCTACAGCGAATGGAGTAACATTGTAGAGAAACAGAACCCATCTCAGGGAGCTGTGGAATACCCTAAGTGTGCACAAAACACAGAACAAGAATGAGCTTGGATAATGAAGATATGGAAGAACAGCAGGACAACAACCAGCACACTAACAACATGCGAGATTCCAACATGTCTACAATTGCTTGAAGAACTGGGTGTGCTAATGAGCCAAGGATGAGGATGGAACTACATGATCAATTGCCATGTACAGTCCAGCAGAAGCAAAGTATGAATTCTTAAACTCCAGAAAGTGAGATCACTTTCACAAGACTGAGAAGTATTGTCACCAATACAGACTCTTAAAGCTAAGAGATAACAAGTATGGGGCTGGATGAACACAGCAGGTCAAGCAGCATCATAGGAGCAGGAAAACTTGACGTTTCGGGCCTAAACCCTTCATCAGAAATCTTTTATCTCTGAGACTCTTAAAGCTCTTCATTTTTAGATTCTTGTTTCAGTGTGGTAATTTTGCAAGCATTTCAGAATGTACACATGTTTGCAGTCTTAGTATATTTAATTTTATCTCGTCAAATCGGGGGAATGTTATATTTTTGGTGTAAGAGCTACATTGCTTTAAGAGTCGGATGTGAAAATGAGCCAAGTACCAAGATGAAACCAATGACCAACTGCTGCGGACAATCCAGCAGAAAGATACCAAAGTCCAAATGTATCTGGAGTTTTCTGTTTGAGATTTTCAACTACTTCAGCTGTACTTACCAACAGCACAAGAAAAATGAGAAAGTTGACACAAGATGGAGGAGCCACCTAGTCTGCTGTCCATGAGCCATCTGCTCATGGGACCAAAAGCCAGTTCACCACAGCCTATATTGTCTGGTAGTTCCATCTGCAGGGTATAAGTGAGTAATTATTTTGTAAATGCCCTGACGATTACCAATTTTATCCTTTAAAGTGTGTCACATAGCACTCTGGCCTCCCAGTTTGCTCTTGCTTCTTGTGAGTATTTGAGCTGGAGACACATAGAGTGTTGCACGCATATTGGAACTAACATACTGTATGATTGGCAAACAAAGTTAATTGCTTCCAAAATTACTTTAATTGGCTGATTAATTGCACTTCCACACTGCAAAGCATGGACCTCCAACTCTGCAATAAGCCCAAGCTCTTTGACTGGGGTGGCAGACTTGCCAGGAGATCTGTACCAGGCTTTTATCTGTTAACTTTTTTCTGCAGGCTGCCCCATTAAACTCCTCATCTGAGCTGAGTCCTCTGCTGCAGACTTCATGTTCAATGTTGTCCATTGGCGAACTGGCAGGTGCTCTACTCTTGTTCCTGGTGGTTTTATGTCACTTATGACCAGCACCTAGGCACATGCAAATCATGCCCTGTGTTACCCTTTAAAGAGCACACAGTGCCAACATCTGAACGGGTGGCTCTGAGTGTGAGATCAAGTGGTGGTGTTTCATTAACATCAGCCTCTTCTTCACTTCACGCTCCTGAGCCACTGCCTTACTGGATGGCAGTCTTAGTGTAACTGAAAGGAGACAAGGAAATGGCTAAGGTTATGGTGTAGGAAGCAGGAGAAAGCAAGAGACACATTCTTAAACTACTTGTAACATGTAGAGCACAAGACATTGTGGGCTGAAGGGGTTATGGAGTATCAGAAGAAGAACTAGATAAGAACATGACAACATCACACTGAATCCGTCACTGGTAAAAGTTGGAGGAATCATAATCATATTGAGACAATGTTATTTGCAATTACTCCACTCTTAGTCCAAGAAGCTGCAAAAATACCCCAATGCCTTTTACTACTTGTATAGGGTTTTGTGCCTGCAACACATGATTGCTGATGTAAGTGGTGACTACCTGATCTTCCATGAGTGATCCTGCAGAGGGACTTTTTGATTGTGCTACTGAGCTATATAGATTGAACAGGAGGTATTTGTAGGTCTCAGAATCCCTCCCCTAGCCACTGATATCTTTCTTTAAATGAATTGAAACTAATTGTGACTACTTCTTGCAGTTTGGATCCTTTGTAGCAATGAACATGTTTCTGAGACTTTTTGTGCTTCTTATGAATAGTTAAGCAGAATTACTATGACAACCACTGCTCATGCTCCTGACGATGGGACATCAGACTTTAGTACACTTGCTCATGCAGCATTATTGTTCTCCCTTCACTGTTACATGTGCAGGAGGTGAGCACCACTTTAACGTAAACTGCATGTTCAAAAGGTCCTCAACTGAGATACTTTTTGAAGTCAAAGTTAGAAATATGGGTGCACAGCTCAAAGTGAAAAGATTTTTTTTTTTAAAAAATGGACATTTTATGAACATACATATGTATCACTGCTGCATTAAGCTAACATGAGCACTTGGTGCCTAAATGCTGTAAGGGCTCAACAAATCATGCATTATTTGTGTGATTCCACTATTTAAAGCATTGATCACTTTAGACTGGATTTTAACTCTTGGTGGGAATTTGCAGGTGTCAGTTTCTGACCTACGTGGTGATGTTAACTGTTGGACTTATTGCAATGAGGCAGGTGCCTGCCAACTGTACAAAGATTTGCTGGGATAAAAGCAGTTGTCCGAAAGTAGCTGTGGAGCTAGGGACACTCCAACCTTTCTCTCGGAGCTTAGGTAAGTATTTCTATTTCCCCTTCCTTCACAAAAACAACTAAAACTTTTCTCTCAGGTTCTCATCATGTTCTGCTCCTCTTCTTATGGGCTGATAGCTAATGGAAAACCATAAGTCCTTCCCTGTTCAGATCCTACTTGTGAAAGCCAAAGTTGAGCTGAGCCATTGCTGGAAGTATTCAAATCACTACGTCCAGTGCATAACAATAAAAATCACGGTGTGCAGCAGTATTAATGTCACTTGTTATGTCTGTTAATTTTTTTTAAGACAGTAAAGGAACAGTTTGCGACTACCAATCATCTGAGCACACATTTATAGGGAGCGCCTGTAACACTGATGGCAGAAAGAGCTTTAAGGCTCAGCAGTTAACATACTTTACCAAGGTGTCTTGGTTTTCTGGCTGTCTGACTGGTGTGAATCCAAATTAACATTCAAAAGACTGTGTTACCAAGGCACTGCATATTGAATAGAAAAAATCTGCCGCTCCAAATAGAAAATAAATGCATGGTAGTTCATTGTCCCACTCCAGCATCGTTAATATAACTACAAAATCCAGGATGCCCATAATCCACAAGCTTCAGATTTTTTGCACACACAAAAAGTATATATATATAAACTAATTTGTTCATGATTTATAGAAACTCTTTAAAAAGTATATGTTCACATTCAGCTACTTGATGTGATGGACAAGGATATGATTTTTGAATTATCATTCTCCATTTAATGGTTTTTTTGGGGGAAATTGTTGAATCTGGAGATGTGCAACAATAATGATCCAGGTAGTCATGCAATTATCTGCATTTCTAAAAAACTTAGTAAGGGAGAATACACACAAAACAACTGTGCACTGAAAATAGAGCTATAGTGTTTTAAAATACACCAATTGTGCAACTCACTTCAAGACCAACTCCATAGGGAGAGTATAAATCAGTGATTAACCTATAATCTGGTTTATAAAAATGAAAGGAATAGTTCTCTGGATAAATAATTTTCACAAATGGTCCATAAAGTTAGGTGTATCAAGCAGGACTATTTCTGTTCGCAAGTGCCAGAAAATACATCAGTTTTAAGAAATATTTTTTGATTCTATGCATGTAGTTATTTCTAACTGCTATACCAAGTCAATACGTAAAAACAATTAATAGAATACTTACAGTAATACAAATATTTTAGTTGTCAAATCATGACATTTCGGGTCTCTAGAGTCAACATTATTTGTTTTATAGCCACTGGTATTATGGGGCTTCAAGAGTATACTGTCGTTATGTTAATGGTTTTCTGCCAACCATGATAATCTTCAGAAACTAAGATTTAGTGTTGCTTTGAACTCTGAATCACTTTGTGCAGTCTATGACTAGATAGATGATTACCACTTATTTCTAATCATTTCAGTATAAAATCTACTTTCAAAGCATCTGATGACTAGAATAATACATGCGGTATTAGTGACTTAGTATGTTCTATGAAGAATCTTTGATAGTGTGTCAGAGGAAATTAGCTCCTCAGTGTTGCCAATTTGGCAGACAAAGCTGATTATTCTCTGAAATCACACTGCATATGTGCGCAGGATTATAATTAATAACCATAGATGTCAATCATGGTTTAATAATAATAATTTAGTATTTAGAGGCCAAAGTGGGTATTGGCATCTGTGCCATCAGATGTAAAATATAGGGCAATTAATAACGATGAATTCATCTTCAGTTCAGAGCTACAACAATTCACGCATTGTAATTTCAAAAGTCAACTTTAGCAGCTGGACATACGACCCACGATGCAATTGAGTGTGGGATTGGCTACTGAAAAGCACCTGCAGTAAATATATGCAGAATGTGCTCGGCTCTTTTTCCCTTTCAGGCAAATGAGAAAAGCAATCAGCCTGACATTCATCTGACATGGGTTAAGGTACTGAATTCATAAGTTATTTCTCTTTTGCATTTTGCTCTCTGTGGAGAATAGGAAAATGATGTTATTTTCAGTAATGCAAGGCACAGATGGGAATAGTGTAGAACAAGTGCTGAAAACGAAGAGCCTGATGGATGGCTTCCAGTGGCAGGGTCCAGCTATCAAATCATGAAATAAACCTGAAATACACAGTTTGAATGCAAGGCTGCTGAAATGGAGCATATCGTAGGCTTATGAATCAGCCTTTGTCTTCTGTTGGAGTATGCTGATAAGGAATATTAAGAAGCTAGTTCCTGACACTTGCAGATTTGCTTTATACAGTAAATTTTGTTGCTTTGAGGTTTCAGTCAAACATATAGACTGTCAAATGGTCTCTTTTCTCATTAGCTAAGGAATGTCATTTTCACAAAAGATTCTGCAAACCAAGATGAGTTGTGGTGACATACAAAGGACGGGGAATAATTTATTCTTTTAAATAGATTGTTCTCAACAATAGAAGGGAACCTTTTGACTATGTACGAGTATGTAAAAACACTGGTATTAAAATACTACATTTGCACAAAATCATTTAAAGCTTTGAAAGCTGAAGTCACCTTTTATGAGTCAGTCGCGTAATTGGTTGCTGCTTCACAAAGCAAATGCTAA
This sequence comes from Ginglymostoma cirratum, assembly GCA_024137785.1. Lineage (NCBI taxonomy): Eukaryota > Metazoa > Chordata > Chondrichthyes > Orectolobiformes > Ginglymostomatidae > Ginglymostoma > Ginglymostoma cirratum. The sequence continues at coordinate 50,973,710 of JAHRHZ010000019.1, read as the reverse complement.
TTCTGAAAGGACCAAGCTGGCGTATCTCTCCTCTGCATACCGTCAAGCTACTTCCTTTCAACACCTGCAGTCGACAAAATCTGTAGCTGCGGGAAAGATGGCATCAAGTAAATGGGACATGAGACCAGGCTTCTGACATGATCACCAGAGATATTAAACAAACCATGTTCAAACATTAGGTGAAATTGCTGTTCTACGTGAAAAATAGTTTTAATTGCAATTAAAATGGCAAACAACATATGTTGGTTCTCTGGAGATTTACTTTGCTGTAACATGCAATCATTCAAATTAAAGGTGATATTTGACAAATTAGAACTTGATTGTTTCCATGAATCACTTGCTAGTAATACAAGAAGAATATTACGACAGGACTGAGTGTTATTGAACAGAGATCGTGAGGAAATAAGCTTATTAATGGGCTAATAACAAAGAATACAGTGTTTAGCAGTCAGTTGCTGGGTTTGCCACTTTGAGATCTCTCAATGAAAAGTCCAAATAAAATTATTGAATGAACTCATAAATTATTGTATTTTTTGAAAAATGATCCTCATAGGTAATTTTCCCATTGGCATTATTTAAAACAAAGGAGAGTTAACTGTCTGTTCAGCTGATTGAAAGTTAGGAAGGTTATTTTGCATCGTAGTGGGACACAAGGGAGCAATCGGCTTGAGTAAACAAGCGTGCAGCACTAATTATCAGTACTCTGGGCTCAGAAAGGAGTCCTAATGAAGAGAAGACTTCAATCTGCTCAGTATGATGAATGTCCTGGTCCCTATTGGCAGAGTGAGAGAAGAGCACTTGTCTCAACTGATCTTCCCAGATGCAATTACTGCAATGGAAATGACTGCTGACCCACAGTAAATGATAGGGAGGTTATGCACGCTGAGTGCCATGAGTGCAATGGGCAACTTGTAAGACAGCCAATTACTTTGCACTCAGTCACATGACTGACAAACGCAGCCGACATAGATTAGATGAGAGTGATCTACACAAAACAGCAAGCGAAATTATTTTGAATTTTGACAATACTCTTGACAACAATATTCTTGACAACTTCCATTCCACGGCATACGCCTTAATGATAATTGCTGTAACTTCACCTTACAGTTAGCTGCAGGGGTGCTAGCAGTCTTATTGCATAATATTCCAGCCTCATCTATTTAGGGTTTGTGCAAACAATTTAAACAGCAAAATATGCTGCCTTCAAAAAAGTAACTTGCTTCTTCCTGTCTATGTAAATTTATCATCTCACATGCATGTTTATCACAAAGTTTTTCTCAATACCCCTCAGCAGATTACGGTTCTTAATTCTTATTTGTTCCTGGTAGTACTCACTTTCAGCTTTTTTTTATGGTTGGTGTACAGCATTATATTAGTTTCCTAGTTTATCATGCAATAAATAGATCTCTGTGGACATACTGCTTACAGAACTGTTCAGAATTCTGCTCTTCAAGCAAATATTGACTCTCCCTGTCTGATTTCTATTCCATTATTTATAATATATTTATAGATATTTCAAAAACTTGTGTATAGTGTCAGCAATATTGTCACCTTGTGTATTATATTTGCTACTGAACCACATCGACAGAAAGAGTAAATGTGGACAGTAGTTGAGAAATAACAACAAAAACTGAGTTATTCACAATTTACGCATAAAAAGGAAATTACTCACTTAGTACCTGCATTTCCTCACAGTGATGCAGAGATTTAGCTCAGGTAAATAGATCTGACCTTGTGCAGTACTGTAACCTAAAGAATGGCACGGTGATTCAGAGGTTAGCACTGCTGCTTTACAACACTAGGGACCAGGGTTCAATTCCAGCCTCAGGTGACTGTCTGTGTGGAATTTGCTCATTGTCTCTGTGGGTTTCCTCACAGTGTCCGGGGATGTGCAGGCTAGTTGGATTTGACATGGGAAATGCAGGGTAGTGCTTGGGTCTGGGTGGGATGCCCTTCAGAGGGTTGGTGTGGCATCAATGGGTCAAATGGTTGGCTTCCACACTCTAGGGATTGTATGATTCTAGGTGGTAGAGAGTTGATAGCCCTTTGTTTTATATATCTCTGGAGACTTTCATTTCTATTGAGGACAGTCAAGTTCTATGCAACATTTGGAACCATTTTGCATCTTGTCCAAACAGATCTTGGGGTCGTGTGGTAATGTGAATAATAGTGTAATGCATCAGGATATGAAGAAAAACATTGACCTGGATTCTGCAGTCACTATCAAACAAACAGCATTCCACTTACAACTGTCCACAGCCTTTCTACTAGAAGAGAGCCAAACAGCCTGGTGTTTGGGCTGGGCTGGGCTGGGGTCTGGGGGAGGGAAGGTGGTATTGAGAATCTAGGTCTTGTGGACACAGAGTATTGAACTGTATATCTCCTAAACCAGTAAGACTGAAGACTTCTGATATAGGCATGCAGAGTCTGAATGTGGAAGTATGAGAATGTTGAATTTAGTACAAAAATATCAATATAAAAAAAAATTGAGAGAGGAGAAGAAAGATGGCATTAAGGAAAAGAGGTATGTGACAGAAAGAAACAGCACAAAATGTTCTCATTTAAAATTATTCATTAATTAAAATCTTAATTAAAACCTCCAATGATAGTTAAAACCTGAAGGAATGAGATTTCAGACTTGAAAAAGATTTTCTTTAATTCCAGAGAGTTTGTTTGACAGTAACCATGCCAATAAAAAAAATACTTACACTGCAACTGGCTTGCCAAACTATTTCTGCTGAGTTTAACAAGCATCTAGTAAGTAAATTCAACAATTTCATGCAACCCATGTATTTAAATGTTTGAATTTCTTGGTGAGATATTGCTGTAAGTGTAGTTCCTGCAGGAGGAGGACATGTCAGATGGTGCCCTGATTTCTGTGTTTAGCTGAGGAGAAGTTGCTGATGAAATTTGTTGCTTCGATGAAGGTGATGGCTGATTTTGTCTGTATTCACATGGGACGTGGGCATTGCTGGCTGGCCAGCATTTATTGCATGTCCCTAGTTGCCCTTTAATGGAATGGTTTGCTAGGCTCACTTAATACTTAGTGCTAGGTTTCATGGTCATCAGTAAATTCTTGATTCCAGTTTTTCTTTTTGAATTCAAATTCCAACTATCTGCTGTGGTGGGGTTTAAACCTGGCTCCCTGAATATCAGCTGAGTTTCTGGATTAATAGTCTAGTGGCAACGACACTTGGCCATTGCATCCCTGATAATCTCATTGCCACCTTGACTGCATAACTTGGGGGGGGGTGGGAAATCAATAAATTATTTTATTTTGTTATGTACTAATAATATACCAATAAACATTAAAGGTGAGTTGATCCTAGTTGAATGGGGTCAATGTACATAAATTTATGGAACAAACAGGATAGACTCTATCACAACCACCCTACTCTATGACTGGAGAATACCAATTGGTGTTCTGGTCATCTCCTTGGATGATGGACTTTATTTCGAAAGCTGGTCTTCATTAGCATGACAACAGCGGGCTACTGCTGAATATTGAGGCCTTTGGAGAAGAGGGGTATCCTGATGTCCCAGCTGGAGAAGAACGTCAATGGCAATGTTCTAGGTTTGGTTTACACAACTTTGGACATTGGTTTGAACCTTAAAAAGGCCTACTACCTTACATAGGGATAAGTGTATTCCAGGCCCACCATTTCCAACATACAATTTGTGAGCCTGGAATACAATTATCCCTGATGCACCAATAATGGCAACAAGATACGTCACTGAACATCATTTTGAGGCCACTACTATGCCATTTGTACTGAGCAGCTGGCCTAAAGATTCTTCCCAGATTATCATCCTGCACACTGTTGAAAATCCATTGCATGACACATTAGAGTTTTAAATAAAATCAATCTGCACACTAGAAAACGAAAGAGAACATGATAACATGCAACAAATAATGATGGCACATCAAAGTAGTAGATTGACTGTAAATCACATTTGAGCATCCTGAGATTATGAATAATGTATAAAGGCAACTTCTTTCCATTTTGCTAAATGTCAAAAATAATACTTAGCTCAAAACACCAGGAAACCAAATCTAGTACAATTTTCTTGTGAAAATACATGCTGAAACTGAAAAGAACGAGGAATAGAATACCACATAGCAATCTAAGTTTACTATTTCAAATGTTTGAAAATTGCAGCACTTGAAGAACTGAAATAATTTTTGGGAGATTACAAGACCGAGTTCATTGCCTAGTAACATTGTCATGAACTGGATGCAACTTTGATAACACAGTAAAATTCATTATTCCTCAAGGTTCGTAGCCAGTTTTCTCCCTGTTCTGATTTTCTAATGTTTTCAGTTTATTTGATAACTTGATTTTTTTAGTGGATCAAAGTTCCAGTCTGTTGTTCTAAGGAACACAGACAAAAAAGGTTCAAGGCCCATTGATGTTATCTAGAAAAGGCACATTAAAAGGAGGAACAAATAAAGATGACTGGAACCATAAAAAGATGAATGAATGATGATTTACTGTTACTTGTACTCTACAACGAACAACATAGTAAAACATAGTGAAAATTTCATCTGTCGCCACAATCTGTCACCATGTAAATATTTAAAGAATAAATAGAATAAAAGGATAAATCTGAAAGGAAGCCCATCTTTATTCCGCTGCCTCCTCCATGAACCCTGAGCCTTGAGCCGGCTAACCAATGACACCTGCACCATCACACCTCCGCCACCTGAGCCAGACCCACCAACATCAAAGTTGCTACTCATCAGGTGCCAGTTCTTCGTCTCAGGGCCCACCTCAAAGTGTTGACTTTGCCAGCACTACTACAATAAACTCTGTGTCTTTATCACACATATTACTGATTTTAATGGATACATGCATGCAACTATTGTTGAGACTTTTAAATTCCATCTTAACCTATTCTTAAGAAAGATAATATAATTTATAATTTTGCCAAATTGCTTTGGTAGGTCCATCATTTCAGCCTGCCCTATTGTATTGATTTCTTTCTATCTTGGTTTTATTTTGCTTCCTTTGTCCAGAGTTTTATCACATACAATTTATTTTTTCTAATGGACCTGTTCAGAGATGTCATTACATTACATATGTCTGGAGGAGGTGGGACCTGAAAGCCCAAACCACCCGATCCAGGGGAGGAGACAATACCAGTGTGCCATAAGAGAGCCCTTGTATCCGTGACTATAACACCACATTTCACCACTTTACAGTTTCCAGTTTCTGGTCCAATCCTTAACAAAAGTAGAAATTTCTGAAAAAGCTCAGCAAGTCTGGCAGCATCTGTGGAGAGAAATCAGAGTTAACATTTTGGGTCAAGTGAGCCTTGCTCAGAACGGAGATGCTACTAGACCTGCTGCGATTTTCCAGCAATTTCCAGTTTTGTTTCTGATTTAAAGCATCCACCGTTCTTTTGGTTTTTATCTGGTCCAATCCTTTTTCACCATGAATGTCCATTCACTGTACCCTGCAACCTACACATGAAGAGTATGAGTGCTGTCCATTTTTTCCTTAGCTGAAGCTTAATCAGTGCCCATCCACCACCTCCCTACTCTGCCTTGCTGAACTTGTCACAGCATTGAACAATTTCTCTCTTCATTCATTCATGGAATGTAGGCTTAACTATCGAGGCCAATACAAATTGTCCATCTCGAATTGCCCTGGAAAAGTTTGGGCAGCACGGTGGCTCAGTGGTTAGCACTGCTGCCTCACAGCACCAGAGACCTGGATATGATTCCACCCTCAGGCGACTGCCTGTGTGGAGTTTGCACGTTCTCCCTGTGTCTGCGTCAGTTTCCTCTGGGTGCTCCGGTTTCCTCCCACAGTCCAAAGATGCACAGGCTAGGTGGATTGGCCATGCTAAGTTGCCCATATATTGTTCAAGGATGTACAGGTCAGATGGATTAGCCATGGGAAATGCAGAGTTATAGGGTCTGGGTGGGATGTTGCTCAGAGGGTCAGTGTGGATCCAATGGGCTGAATGGCCTGCATGGCCTGCTTCCACACTGTAGGGATTGTAAGATGGCAATGAACTGCCATCTTGAATTGCTGCAGACTTTGTCTCAACTCACTTCCTCTAAATAAAAGGTGGTGCCTGAAAACAATATGGGTCCTAGCTGCATCTATTTTTTTTGCTGGGTATATGAAACATAGAATCCCTACAATGTGGAAACAGGCCCTTTGGCCCAACAAGCCCACACTGACCGTCAGAGCATCCCAACCAGACTCAACCCCTAGTCTATGTATCCCTGAACATTATAGGCAATTTAGTATGGCCAATCCACCTAGCCTGCACATCTTTGGATTGTGGGGGGAAACTGGATCACCCAGAGGAAACCCATGCAGACATGGGGAGAATGTGCAAACGCCACACAGACAGTCACCCAAAGGTGGAATTGAACCTGGGTCCCTGGTGCTGTGAGGCAGCAGTGTGAGCTACTGAGCCACTGTGCCACCCCTACCCCCTTAACATCCTTTGTTAAAGTTTCTTTCAACTCTCTCTTCTCTTTTATCCCACAATCTATCAAGGACTGCTTCAAAGCAGCTTCGTGCAATCGCTTTAAACTGGAAAAAGTCATAAACTTTACTTCTAATTTCCACTGTTCCCTTTCCCAGGCATGATCCATCTCCAACACTTCCTTCATCTTCATTTCCTGGACTTCAGTTCTCACCCTATACTCCTCTTCCCAGAACCAGAGTCCTTTGTCTTTTTTCCCCCAACCACACCATCCTTCAATTTCAATTGGTTGTCTTCTGCCATTCCTGTGCCTCCAGTGTGATTGCACCATGAAATAATATTCCACTCTCTCCCCCGAAGTATTCTGAAGGGGTCATTCCCTCTATGACACTAATGTACTCCTCAATCAGTCCAATACTTCTGCCCTTTCCAACAGCACCTTTTTAACGCAAACATGGCAAATGCAACACCTGCCCTTTTGCTTTTTTTTTGTGACAGCAGTTCTGTAATTTACATTTATTCCTCCTTTGGACATATCTGTTGTTTCTTTGGACAGAAAGCAGAGTTAAAGTTTTGGGTCCAGTGATCCTTCTTCAGAATCTTCGGTCACTGGACTTGAAATGTTAACTCTGCTTTCTCTCCACAGACGTGCTGAGTTTTTCCATCAATTTCTGATTTTGTTTCTGATTTCCAGCATCTGCAGTTCTTTGATTTTCTGTGTTTCTTTATTTGTCTTGTTCCTGCCTCCTTTTATTTTGCATCATTTTTGTCATTTAATCTGTCATTTAACTTGTGGGTGGCACGGTGGCTCAGTGGCTCAGTGGTTAGCACTATGGCCTCATAGTGCCAGGGACCCAGGTTCGATTCCAACCTTGGGTGACTGTCTGTGTTGAGTTTGCACATTCTCCCTGCATCTGTGTCAGTTTCCTCTGGGTGCTCCAGTTTCCTCTGACAATCCAAACATGTGCAGGTTAGGTGGATTGGCCATGCTAAATTGCCCGTAGTGTTCAGGGATGTGTAGATCAGGTGGGTTACAAGGGGATGGGTGTGGTTGGGATACTCTGAGGTTCGGTGTGGACTTGTCAGGCCAAAGGGCCTGTTTCCACACTGTAGGGATTCTAATCTTTCCCACTTTCCACCTGATTACATCCTTCCTAACTCTTCCATTTTCCTACCTCTGTACTTGCTTAAATAATCACATCTACAACATCTTCTAGATCAAATAAGAAATCATTGACCTGAAGCAGTGGAACTTTACAATAAGGCCATACACCATGGTGGATAAATTGGAGGCAGGTATTGTTTCCATTCAGGTGTTGATGGGGAGAACATAGGACAAAGATGTGCTGCCAGTAGTATGGGAAAAACCTGGCAACTCTCTTGAACAGCAGACTGTCCTGAAAGGGTGATGTGCCTTTGCAAAGACTCCATCTACCATTTATGGCATCCATGACAACTGTGCCCCAAAATTATTGCCTGCTGGTACTTCAGCTTGCGGTGTTTTTATTGACATTAGCCATTGGTTTCCACTCCCAGGGGCCCCAAATCCACCTTAGTTGGCTCAGGAACCAATTCCACGCTGTCGGCATTATTTTCAACTCTGTACACTAGCCATACAGTTGAGGAGCTCATGGCACTTTTTCACAGACAGTAAACTGACTGAACTCACTGATGTCACCTGATGCAGCTTAGATTGAGCCCTGGTATAAAATTGTGAGCCACTGTTAGCTGCACAATAGTTGGCAGCGCTGCATTTTCTAGTGTTTGCATCCAATTTCTGCTGCACCAAAAGGGTCATTGACTAACTATTTGGTGCTGCACAGCTTCCTCACATACTGCTCCTCTGTTACGTTGTAAAGTACCAATATGCTCTCAGGCTTTGTTTGTCCTCCTCTTTGACTCTCTGCTGCCATTCCTGCTGCTGCTTTTCCTCAGAAGAAATTCCAGCAACATTTCCCTCTTTCCCAGTGCTCCTCAACCTTGTGAAGTGATAGTGCAAAGCTGCAGCCTAAATAGCTCTAATTAGGCATTAATTATTCTGCTAAGTTGGGCAAAATGGCAAGTAAAAATATTTTGAAAATTATCATGAATGAGAGATGAGACTTAATGAAGGTGCAGATATCAATGCTTCTACGGTACCATGTTTTTCAGGTCAGCTCTGACTGGAATAAAAACTGCGCATGACAATTTCTCAAAGAAATATAGAACCACCCTTTTAATATATCAACGAAATAGCTGTTAGGCATGTCTCATAGGTGTTTTGAAAACCATCAAAACTTGGGATGGGCTGAATGGCTTCATTATGTGTCATAACCAGTCTGTGATTCTATGAAAATTTGGAAATCATGGTACTGGTCTGACCTGGAATTTTTTTTTATATGGTGGGTTTATATAGGTGGGTTTGAACCAGTCCAATCATTTACATGTTTAACTGTTTTTTTTCTTTCTGATTGCGTGCTCCTGCAACATTGGTCAGCCCACCATGAAATTAATAATTAAAACACTTATTTCATTATCAAAACATTGGCAAAGTATAAACCAATTTCTTCCCCAGTGTTGGCTTAGAGCCACAACGAAATGCCTGACAGAAACACGACAGAGGACCTCAGGGTCAGTTAAGGTCTCAGACTCTGTCTCCAAACCCTAGAGTGCACTGCCTCATGGGCTTATTAGAGAGGATCTGCAAAATATTCAATCAGGAGGAAGTGATCCTGGCAGTCCTCAACATTGACTTGAGTCAAACTAAGTCTCACTTCTTCAGGTGAAATGTGGACTCAGAAACCCCCAGCTGATGTCTCAGTATTTCTCCACATTGATCATCACTAGGATGAAGCATTGAGGGGAGCAAGTATGCAAAATTTAACCTGAGCAGGACTTCAATATCGAGCAAGAAGGGCTCGGTCATACCAATATCGAATGATCTGCCAGAAGAAGTACTTACATATATGCTTTTAATGTCAAGGCATAGAAGGCTACGGGCCAAGTGCTGGAAAATTGACTTAAAATAGTTAGGTGCTTGCTTTTGACCAGTGTAGACTAAATGGATTGGAGTTGCATTTTCTGTGCCGCAGACCTCTATAACCCTATGACGAGGTCTTCCAGCTGTTGGAAAGAGATCAAACAGGACAGAAAAATTTATAAATGCACAATGAGGGCTGAAAGCTCTGTCATCCATGATTCTATGCAAACAGCTATGGTCAAATGATAACATAACTTAATTGATAAGACTTAGCCTGAAATGTATTTAATCAATTTCACAATGTTTATTTGTACTTGGCAAAAAGGTGTCAAGTGATTGTTGTTTCTGCCAATGATACTTTAACGGTCTGGGTAATTGGCAATTTTATAGAACTATATTAAAGTCAGCATTTTTAATCAGCGCTATTAATCAATTACTTTTAGAAAGCTTTTTCATATACCTTTGCTATTATAGGTTTAATTGGTGCTATAAAGCTAATGGTTCCAAAGGGGTAGAGTGGGGGAGATGGGGTAGGTGCATGCTAGAAGCCGAGGACATGAAAATCCATTGGTGTAGATGGAAGGGCATAGGTAGGCATGGATGGGGCATGGCTGGTACATATCGAATGTGAGAAAAGGATGAGGGGTGTGAAGATTGAGGACTAGAGAGCCTAAAACTAAACAGTTAAACAAACAACTGGGATGAAGTCCCAAAGAACTTAGGCAGGCCTTTTAACAAGGCTGCCTTGGCATTTAATAGCCTTTGCTGTTGTCTCCACACGGTTTCAGGGGCAGTGAGACTGACTCCAGCTAGCAGGAAATGGCAGAGGAGTTGGTGAAATACTGCCACATCTCTTCCAGTTTTGACCATAAGACTATAAGATATAGAAGCAGAATGAGGCCATTTGTTCCATTGAGTCTGAAACACCATTCAATCATGGCTAATATGTTTCTCATATCCATACCCCTGCCTTCCCCCTGTAATCATTGATCCTCTTACTAATCAACAGCCTAAGAATTTCTGTCTTAAATACACTCAATGATTTGGCCTCCACAGCCTTCTGGGGCAAATAAATTCCACAGATTCACCACCCTCTGTCTGAAGGTATTCCTTCTCATCTCATTTCTAAAGGGTCATTCTTTCATTCTGAGGCTGTGCCCTCAGGTCCTAGTCGCTCCTACAAGTGGAAACATCTTCCCCATGTCTACTCTATCCAGGCCTCTCAGTATTCTGTAAGTTTTAATCAGACACCCCCTCATCCTTCATGGTAGAAGACAGTTATAGGCATTTTAAAAATATGAAGTAACCAAAGGGTTAACGGAATGGGGCATGGAAATAAATACTGTAACTATCACTAGAAGAAATGAACTGGGGTAACTAATGGGTCTAATGGACAATATATCCCCTGGACTTGATGGATTGAATCCAAAGATTTTAAAGGAAGGAGCTGTAGAGTTAGTAGATGCATTGGTTGTAATCTTCCAAAACTTCTTAGCTTCTGGAAAGGTCTCAGAGGTTTGGAAAAATTGCCAATATAACCTTTATTCAAAAAGAGAGAGAGACAGAAAAGGTAACTGTAGGCCAGTTAGCTTAAAATCTGTAATTGGAAACATGTTAGAATCTATTGTAAAGGACTTAATAGTAGAACTTTTAGAATCACATAACATAATAAAATAGAGTCAATGTAGCTTCATAAAGGGGAATCATAGCTGAAAAGTTTATTAAAATGCTTTGTGAAGATAACAAGCAGGATAGATAAAGAGGGATAAGTAGATGTAATGTATTTGGATTTCCAAAATGTGTTTGATAAGCTATCACTTACAATGCTACTTAGTAAGATGAGCCCATGATGTTGGGGGTAGAATATGAGCATGGAGAAAGGATTGACTAACTGTTAGAAGGCAAAGAGTTGCATTAAAAGGTACATTTTCAAGATAGCAACCTGTAACTAGTGGAGTACCATAAGGATTAGTTCTGGGTCACAATTATTTACAACATACGCTTGTGATTTCTGTGGAATTATTTACAAAGAGGGCTGCAGAGGTTGGGCTGTTAAGAATGAGATAGACAGATTTTTAATTATTAAGGAAATCAAGGCGTATAGGCATAAGGCAGGTAAGTAGAGCTGAGAGTTACCAGATTGGCTACTATCTCAATGAATGTCAGAGCAGATGCAATGTGCTAAATGGACTACATCTGGTCCCACATAGCTAGCATTATGTTCTTATTAAATTGAGTGCTGCAGTCTCACTCTCACCTAATTCCCATTTGCCTCACTCTGTCCACCCACTCCCTTTTTGTTATCTAAGTGCCTGAGGCTTGCAATCCTGATCCTATCCTCAGTAATGAGTTATCTGCCTCTGGGCTTTGACTAGTGACTGGTAGTCGGCCTGGACTATAATAATGAGGCCAGTAAGCTGGTACACTGTGGCTCTGTCCCCAAACTCATTAGGCACCTCTCTGTCAACACAATCCAATCTCCCAGCCCGATATGTAAAATCAGTCATCCTTCAAATAATACGCTTCCCCATTGACATATCAGAAGTCGTACTTTGTTATAGAGGCAAAGGAATTTTTAAAATGAAAATTAAAGAGGTCAAATGAATGCAACTTGTAACATGCTGCAACCTACAAGAAAACAATCCCCATTATTCATCTTAGGGTTTTAATTCCTTATTGATTAAAAGACTGGATAACTAAGTGTTTATTTACAATCAATTCCACACAGCTACTCTCTTAGAGCAGAATAGTAAACAGACATCACATTACACAACTCAACCAGGGCAGTGCCAAAGATAATCCAATGGTTAAAAATGTACCAATCAGTACTAATTTTTTTTATTGCTGTAGAATCCCTACAGTGTGGAAGCAGGCCATCCAGCCCATACTGACCCACCAGAGAGCATCCCACCTAATTCCTCCATTTCCCATGGCTGACACCCTTAGTCTGCACACCCCTGGACACTATGGGCAATTTAATATGGCCAATCCAGTTAGCCCACCCATCATTGGACTGTGGGAGGAAACCCACGCAGACGGGGGGGAATGTGCAAACTCCACACAATCGCCTGGGGGTTGAATCAAACCCGGGTCCCTGGCGCTGTGAGGCATTAGTGCTAACCACTGAGCCACTGTGCCATCCAGACATGTGTGATGGTCTTTACTAGGATTACTTCAGAACTAAGACTGCACGAGAATAATTTATTCATGTACGGCTGTTCAGATTTATAATACTACTTAAGAAATGCTTCTTGCGGCTGAGAAGTATTCTTCAATTAAACATTATTCTGCTGTATTAATGGTAACATTTAATAAGGTTTGAGGATCTCATTTAACAGTGACAACTACTTTTCTCCCTCAAAAATAATTTATAGGAATGCATCATTAGCTATATGTCTTAATTTCAAAATTATGCTTGTCATTTCAATATAACATAGAAAAATTGTACAATTCCAACAGAACTGACTTACCCAATGGAATTTTATGCCCTCCCTTTTGGGCAATAGTAGTAGGAGGGAGCTCTGCTACCTTCCTGTCTCCATAGCAATTAAGCGTGGGCAGGCTTATTGCATTACGCTGTCAATTTAACACCCTGAAGTGAGCAATTAATACGCACTTAATGACCTCATTTCAGCACCCAGCAGTGAGTGGGAGATTTGCCATGCTGTACATCAATGATTTGAGGGGGTCTGCAGTGGTCCTTGGTTCAAAGGTACTAAGCACCTTATTAGAAAACTTGGCATTGGAAGGAGTGGATAAGTAAGAGCTATCCCCGGCCTTTGTGGCCAGTCTGTCTCACCTGCAATTCACCCACCTATGGGCTGAGACCCAGAAACAAAGCTCATTCTTGTGTGGGTGCATTACCAGTGGCAGCCACCACCTCCCAGTGGCACTATTGTCCAAGAAAGCTGCTGGCCTCTGGTTGGCCAGCAGCTCTTGAGAGTGCAAGCTGTTTCCCTGGGGTCCTAGAACATAAAGTCCTGCTGATGACCAGGGCAATGACTGAGAGGTAATTACTCAGATAGCCTTCCATGAAAAATGAAATGCGTGACTCTTACCAATGGTGACACCCTTGTCATGTACATAAATCCAGCCAACCATTTGTACAATGGTCTGTGCTCCAATTTGTGCTAACAAATGAATATTTATACAGTGCTATTGTTCAACATTTAAGGATAATCAAATTAACATGGAAGGTTGCTTAAATTGCTTTAGTGAATTGCAAGTCTTTTATTAAATATAAGGATATTTCTCGAACATAGAATTGTACAGCATAGGAACGGGCCCTTCGGCCCACAATGTTGTGTTAAGCATGGCACGAAATGAAACTAATCCCTTCTGCCTGCCCTTGGTCCATATCCATCCATTCCTTGCATATTCATTGCTTATCTAAAAGTCCCTTAAATGCCTTTATCGTATCTGTCTCCTCCACCACCCCTGACAGAGCGTTCCAGAATCCTACCACTCTGTGTGAAACACTTGCCCCTCATGTTTCCGTTGAACTTTCCCCTCCTAACTTTAAATGCATTTCAACTCTGGGAGAAAGATTCTGACCGTCAATCCTATCAATATATCTCATAATTTTATAGATTTCTATCAGATCTCCCCTTAGCCACTCAAGAGGAAACAACCTGAGTTTTCTAGCCTCTCCTGTTGCTCATACCCTCTAATCCAGGCAGCATCCTGGTAAACCCCTTCTGCACCCTCTCCAAAGCCTCCACACCTTCCTGTAATGTGGTGACCAGAATTGAATACAATACTCTAAGTGTGGCCTAATCAAAGTGTTATAGAGCTGCAACATGACATCCTGACTCTTTTATTCAATTCCCTGAACAATAAAGGCAAGCATGCCAGACACCTTCTTTACCACCCTATCTACTTACGTGGCCACTTCCAGGGAGTTATGGACTTGAGGCCAAGGATCGTTGTGTACATCAATGCTGTTGAGATTCTTGCCATTAATTGTATACTTTTCCTTAACATTAGAACTCCCAAAGTGCAGCACCTCATACTTGACCGGACTAAACTTCATCTGCCCATATCTGCAACTGATCTATAACCTATCGTATTCTTTGACAAACTTCTACACTAACCACAACTCCACCAATCTTTGTATCTTCTGCAAACTTACTAACCCACCCATCTACATTTTCATTCAAGTCATTTACATGTATCATGAACAGCAGAGGTCCCAGTACGGATCACTGTGGAATACCACTAGTCACGGACCTCCAGCCAGAAAAACCCTTCCACCACTAGCCTCTGTCTTCTATAGACAAGCCAATTCTAACTCCACGCAGCCAAGTCACCATGAATCCCATGCATCTTAATCTTCCGGATGAGGCCACCATGAGGGACCTTGTTGAAAACCTTACTAAAGTCTATGTAAACAACACCTGCTGCTCTACCCTCATCAATCACCTTTATCACCTCCTCAAAAAAGTTAAAAGTTAGTAAGACATGACCTGCACAAAACCATGCTGACTGTCCCTAATTAGGCCATACTTCTTCAAATATGCGTAAATCCTACCCCTAAGAATCTCTCCAATCGTTCCCAAACACTGACGTGAGACTCACCCATCTGTAGTTCCTGGATTATCCCTAGTTCCCTTCTTGAACAGAGGAACATTAGCTACTCGTCAGTCCTCCATGACTTCTTCAGTGAATAATGAGGATATAAATATCTTGGATAAGGCCCAAGCAAATTCTTCTCTTGCCTTTCTCAATAACCTGAGGTAGATACCATCGGGCCCTGGGGACTTATCCACATTAATGCATTTCAAGAGATCTAACACCACTTCTTTCTTGATCTGAAATGCCCTATCATATTAGCATACTGCATATACGTCTCACTATGTGCCATGTCCTTTTCCTGGGTGAATAGCTTTGCAAAATACTCATTTCGGATCTCATCCACATTCTCTGCCTCCAAGCATAAGTTCCCTCCTTTTATCCTTGGTTGGTCCTACCTTCTCCGTAATCTTGTTTTTAATGTATCTATAAAATGCCTTTGGATTCTCTTTAACCCTGCCTGTTAAAGTCATTTCATGGCCCCTTCTTCCTCTCCTAATTCCCTGCTTGAGTACTTTCATGCTTTCCACATATTCATCACAGGCCCTGTCTGATTTCAGCTTCCTAAACCTTACATATTCTTCTATTTCCCATTTGACTAAATTCACAACATCCCTCATTACTCAAGGTTCCCACACATTGCCATCCTTGTCTTTCTTCCTCACTAGAACATTCCAATCTTGAACTGCCATCAGCAGGTCTTTAAACAGTTCCCATATAACAAGGTTTTCAGGAAGGAACTGAAGAATGGACTTAGGAGAGCTAGAAGGGGTTATGAGAAAACCTTAGCTGGTAGGATTAAGAAAAACCCCAAGGCATTCTATGCTTATGTGAGAAACAAGAGGATGGCCAGAGTGAGGGTAGGGCTGATCAGGCGTAGTGGAGGGAACTTGTGCGCGGAGTCAGAGGAAGTAGGGGAGGTCCTTTGCTTCAGTATTCACCAGTGAGAGGGACCTTGACATTTGTGAGGGCAGCATGAAACAGGCAGATATGCTTAAACAGGTGGATATTAGGAAGGAGGATGTGCCAGAGATTTTGAAAAACATGAGGATAGATAAGTCTCCTGGGCCAGACGGGATATACCCAAGGTTACTATGGGAAGTGAGGGAAGAGATTGCTGCCCCTTTGGCAATGATCTTTGCATCCCCACTGTCCACTGGAGTAGTACCAGAAGATTGGAGGGTGGTAAATGTCATTCCCTTGTTCAAGAAAGGGTTAATCCTGGGAATTACAGACCAGTCAGTCTGAATTCTGTGGTGGGCAAATGACTGGAGAGGATTCTGAGAGATAGTATTTATGATTATTTGGAAAAGCACAGTTTGATTAGAAATAGTCAGCATGGCTTTGTGAGGGGCAGGTCATGCCTCACAAGCCTTATTGAATTCTTTGAGGATGTGACAAAACACATTGATGAAGTCAGAGCAGTGAATGTGGCGTATATGGATTTTAGCAAGGCATTTGATAAGATTCCGCTTGGTAGGCTCATTTAGAAAGTAAGGAGACATGGGATTGAGGGAAGTTTGGCTGTCTGGATACAAAACTGGCTGTCCAATAGAAGATAGAAGGTGGTAGTAGATGGAAAGTTTTCGGCCTGGACCTCGGTGACCAGTGGTGTTCCTCAGGGATCTGTTCTGGGACCCCTGCTTTCTGTGATCTTTATAAATAACTTGGATGAGGAAGTGGAAGGGTGGGTTAGTAAGTTTGCTGATGACATGAAGGTTGGTGGAGCTGTGGACAGTGTGGAGGGCTGTTGTAGGCTGCAACGGGACATTGACAGGATGCAGAGCTGGTCAAAGAAGTGGCAGATGGAATTCAACCCAGAAAAGTGTGAAGTGATTCATTTTGGAAGGTCAAATTTGAATGCAGAATACAGGGTTAATGGCAGGATTCTTGGCAGTGTGGAGGAACAGAGGGATCTTGGGGTCTATGTCCATAGATCCCTTAAAGTTGCTACCCATGTTGATGGGGTTGTAAAGAAGGCGTATGGTGTATTGGCTTTCATTGGCAGAGGAATTAAGTTTAAGAGCCGCGAGGTAATGCTGCAGCTCTATAAAACTCTGGTTAGACCACACTTGGTATATTGTGTTCAGTTCTGGTCGCCACATTATAGGAAGGATGTGGAAGCTTTAGAGAGAGTGCAGAGGAGATTTAACAGGAAGCTGCCTGGACTGGAGGGCAGGTCTTCTGAGGACAGGTTGAGGGAGCTAGGGCTTTTCTCATTGGAGCGAAGAAGGATGAAAGGTGACTTGATAGAAGTTTACAAGGTGATGAGAGGCATAGATAGAGTGGATAGTCAAAGATTTTTTTCCCAGTGTGGAAATGACTATTACAAGGGGGCATAATTTTAAGGTGATTGGAGGAAGGTATAGGGGAGATGTCAGAGGTAAGTTCTTTACACAGAGAGCAGTGGGCGTGTGGAATGTGCTGCCGGAAGTGATAGTGGAATCAGATACTTTAGAGACTTTTAAGCAACTCTTGGATAGGCACATGGATGATAGTATAATGTAAGGTACGCATGGTAGATTGATCTTAGTAGGATAATAGGTCAGCACACCATTGTGGACCGAAGGGCCTGTACTGTGCTGTACTGTTCCATGTTCTATGTCCTATAACAAACGTGGACTTGCCTGATAACAGCTTCTCTCAATTAACACATGCTTGCTCCTGTCTAAGGCAGATGTTATTTGCCCTCCTCCAATACAATATCTTCCTGCAAGGTCCTGACTTATCCTTGTTCATGGCTATTTTAAAACTTAAGGTGTTGTGATCACTGTTTCAGAAATACTCTCCAGCTAACAGGTCAGTCACCCGGCCAGGCTCATTAGCCATTATAAGGTCCAGTATGGCCCCTCCTCTAGTTGGATTATCCACATACTGTTTCAAGAAACGCTCTTGGATGCACTTAACAAATTCCACCCCGTCTAAGCCTCTTTTTCTAAGGAATTCCTAGTCAATGTTGGGGAAGTCAAAGTCCCTCACTATGACGACTCTGTTTTTATTGCATCTTCCCATAATCTACCTACATATTTGTTCCTCAATACCTTGGTGGCTGTTGAGGGGCCTATAGTATAATCCTATCGGAGTGATTGCATCCATCTTATTTTTGAGCTCTACCCATATTGCTTCAGTGAATTAACTCTCTGGCATGTCCTCTCTGAGAGCAGATATGACATTCTCCCTGATTAGTAAAGCAACTCCTCCACCTCTTTTACCTTCCTTTCTGCCTTGTCTAAAACAAAGAAACCCTGGAACATTGAGCAGCCAGTCCTGCCCCTCTCTCAACCGCGTCTCTGCAATGGCCATGACATCACAGTCTAATGTACTGATCCAGGCTCTAAGCTCATCTGCCTTACCTACAATACTCTTGCATTGAAATAAACACACTTCAGCCCATTAGTACCATTGCATTCAATAACCTATCTCTGCCTGTCTTTTCTTTCTGATTTACTGGTCTTAACATCTACCTTCCTCTCAAACCATCCACTTAGTGACCTGCTTCTCTGGTTCCCAGCCCCCTGCCACTCTAGTTTAAACCCTCCCGAATAGCACTAGTAAACCTCTCTCTACGACGATATTGGTTCCCATCTAGTTTAGGTGCAACATGTCCCTCCTGTACAGGTCATCTCTGCCCAGAAGAGGTTCCAATGATCAAAGAACCTGAAACCCTGCCCTGAAACCTATTTAACAGCAAATTCCAAAACATGTTCCGTAAATAAGACAGAAAAGGAATGGCCTGGATTTTCCATTGGCCAAAAAGTCGTTTCTTCAGCCTCGATAGGATTTATGGGTTGGAACCTGATGGAATTCCTAATGCAGCAGACTTCCAAGGAATTGACTGGGAAATTGAAGATTCCGATAACCAATTCACCTGCACTGGGAGCCCTTAAAAGTATCTACTTAAGTTGGAGAAATCAGACGATTCTGCAAAGAATGTTAGGCAATTATAAATCTAGTTTAACTCCAGGATAAGTAATACATTGACTCAACTTACCACACATGCCCCCAACCACACCTCCCCCAGAACTCTTTTATCCCCTGGACTCTGAACTGACACATTCCCAAGCCTCCAGGATGTGACACAACCCCTCTTCCAGGACTCCAACGTCTCCCACACTCTTTCTTTTCAGGGCTCAATGAAACTGCTCCCCTCATGAACCCCAAAATCCCCCTGGGATCTGAAACACTTTCCTTCAACACCTACTACCCACCCAGTCTGTTCCAATAACCCCCACCCATTTTGAGGTACTGAAAATGCTCCTTCACTATGTGGTAACACTTCTCATCTTGAGCCCTGGCAGCTGACCCAGCTTACCAGAAAGGTTGATCTCTGACTTTGCATTAGAAAAGGAGAAGAGTGGCAATCTGTATTTCCACTCCTCTGAAAATCAAGCCCAAAATGTGCTTAATGTCATAGTTTAAAATTGAAGCTAGGAACAATGTTATTAAATAATTGTTTGAATGTAATTTATTTTCTGAAGAAGGTCCAAGAACATCTACTTTATAATTTTCTTCATTTTTTTCAGCCATAAATGGATTGATTATTTGTGCCGTGTGTGTAAAAACTAATGGTTTCTTTCTGTTCTCTTTCTTCCTTTTCCCTGTGGCATATTCTTCCATGTTCTCTGTACCATTCAATGTCACATGACTAAGCATGTAACTATGAAATCTGTCCCCGGATGTCTGCAAACGCTGGTCTCGAACGAGGACCAAAGCAAGGACCATCTGTTAGGTACTTCTTCAAGATCAATCCAGACAAGCCACAGGGGCATTGAAAAGCTGAACTCTGGCATCATACATTGACATATATAGCTCCATGGTCATTCCATTTGTACTGTACATTTTCAGTGCATTAACCGTGTCAACAGCTCAAACATGTAGCTGTCCTTGAATAAATTACACGCAGAATAGTATGTATCACTTATTTTTCCCCTCTTCAATTTTTCTGGAATTGCAAACATGTCATGAAATTGTGTATAACTGATGAGATCTGGTTTCATTTAACAAGGTGAGTAGTTGGTGACTACTCATTTCTGAGTCAAAAATGATTGTTAGTCAGAAAAACAGCTAAAAGTTGATTCTAATTAGAAATACTTTGTATGGTGTAATTGCCATTGAAAAACGTAATAAAGAAGAGGTCAATCACTATTAAAGAGTTACTGATTTGAATTCCGGCTTTGCTGGTCAATCTACCTATCCAGGTTGCCCCGGAGATCTGTATATGCACAGAAATATGAAAGCAAGCTGATCCATCCTAGCAAGAGAAAGAAACTTGCATTGCCCATATTGGTCTACCAAATTGTGCTTTCTGCCCGTCAATAACTAAATAACATCATCCAACAGTCTATAGTCTAAGATAGTCTCAGCTTCTTTCAGGTCAATTTATAAAGAGAAACCTTTAAAACAAAAGGAAGGTTTGATTTTTTTTAATAAATTGAAACTTGAAATTGAAAATTACTTCAAATAATTTTTATATTGTTGTTTATATTTGGTGATAAGTATCTTCATCTTTATGTGCTGCAAATTATTCTATTCAATGAGACAAGGAGTTGCTCTAAATATTACATATAAAAGAAGTGCTGCAAAAGATATACTTACATTTCAACAGACATAAAAGCTCACAGGTTCTTTTGTTGAAATCTGATATTTCCCCTGTGGTAATGAGCAATAGAATTTGAAAATTTTGCTGGGAAGAGTCAATGGAACTAGAGGAAAATTGTGCTGATATTGAACCAGACTTTTTATTTATGTAGCAGTAGGTTGTTAGTAATTTTCAAAGAGCTGCTGTGAATTATTTTGTGAAGATTATGTGTAAAAAAGCCATTCTTTATTGAAGCTTGCATCAACTGAGGTCTAAAAATATTGAGAATAAAAAGTATGAAATGGGATAAAAACTAATTACTCGATTGCCTGAGCAATCACTGTAGCTGCTCAGTCAGGCCCTCAGTCAATATGCACTCACCTAGTAATGTGCAGTGAACCCTTGCCAGATTCTAAACATGGGTTTAGGAACTTAAAATATTAATTTTATGTATAAATATAGCAATATCAAAGACAAATCAACTTGGACAGAACATGTCATTGATGCAGTTTCTTTCGAAACAAATTTTAATGATGGTTTTGAAAGACCCACGGGTAATTTGGTATATATATTATTGATAAATATATTTACAATCATTCAACTTGCAGATTTCTCAGACTTCTTGCTCATTTTAGAGTTTTGTTAGACCTCCTTATCCATGTTCTCTTTCTTGACAAGCAACTATGTAAACAAATCCTTAGGAAACCTTTTGTCTACCATCCTCTGGACTCTACCATCCGAAGGAGTTTAATGTTAACCATGACCTTATTTCTTTAGTTTTCTACTTAATCTATGACAGTAATGCTTAACTTTTTTTAACTTTTACAACTTTGTACCTAAGTTTCTTTTGTACCTAGGTACCTTTGTACCTAAAATGGCGCTGTGTGTAGCAACATTATACACTTTTCAATGCACTCCTGTACTTCTGCACTTGAATACACATGACACTAAAATCTAAAATCAAAAAAAAAAGTCATTAGGATGTGTGTGATTTTGTTTTTTTTTGCTGGGAAGCATCGAAAGAAGGAGTTGAATCAAGTTCTCTTGGAGAGAAGATCTATTATTAACTTCTAGCGCAGCCTTTCAACTTAAAATGTCAATGCACCAAAGGAAAAGAGAAAACGCTGTCTGCCTGTTCCTAACGTGTAACAATGCTCAACATTGGGATAGTGCAAATTATCAGGTTATCCTATTGACAAACCGTGGATTCAGAAACTGAAAGAGGATCTGGTAATGTCTAAACATGGAAAAGATATGCAAGTACAGTACCCAGAAGAGATCATGAAGGACTTCAATGGGATTCAAGCTGAAGATGGCATTAAAGATTCCACTGATGGTATCCACCGAGTCTGAAGCATTCAACAGCCGAACAGAAAAGACAAAAAATGACACTACATGACATTCTCATTCCAAGTGGCGAATTTGAAGTTTTGTTGATCCCCCGAGCTTTTCACATCTTCTCTTTGATGAATCCCAGAGGCAGAGTCTAGTGGGTATTTAGGAGAGAAATTCTTGAAGTTCCCAGGTTACTTCAGTCACTATCAATAGCAATAAACAGGTGGAAGATAAATGGCGAGTGACAGATTCCGTAGGTGTGGAAGGAAGAAAGATCTCGTTGAGGCAGTGAGATAGTGGTAGGAACATGATTTGACAAAAGTAAGCTCCCTCCCATAGTGATCGGAACAATGTCAGCCAGGTGGATCTCATTGGATATAAGTTCACTGACTGGGGCTGTTAACCCTGGCTGACAGATATAAACAGGAGTGTCAGGGCTTTTGCTCACTCTAGGAATCAGCTCTGAGCCAGCAAGGTCAGTGTCATGTACTATGTATGTGTAAATAAAGGCTAACTTGTTGATGAAATACTGGCCTTCATGGTGTTATTTCAGTGGCGACAAAAGAAAAACATGCCCCTAAAGAGATTTGCTCGCAACAGTCGTTTTTGAGTTGGGGTGGGCATTTCGGGCATCATACTGCTATTTGGGGAATTTGACTTGTTCGATCCTTCCATCAAAGACAGATTCCAGTGTGTGGAAAAAATACGTTTTTATTTTCAGCCAAATGACACTGAGGCAGATGAAAAGAAATGAGTGATTGCCTTGATAGCCCATGGACTCATAGCTTTCTCAGTTATTAGGAGCCTAACTTTCCCGGAGGCACCAGATGCTAAAGCCTTTCAAGAGTTAATGGATTTAGTTAAGGAATACTACAACCCCAAGCTTCATCTAATTCTGAGACACTATCAGTTTTACTCGATAGTTCAAGAACCAGGGGAATCCCTGGGATTTTTGGGATTGTTGATAGGTTAAGAGGACTGGCAAAGACATGTGACTTTGATTTAATCCTTAAAAAGATGCCAAGAGACCATTTGGCATATGGGATTAATGATGTAACCTTGCAAAAGTGCCGAACAACTGAAGCCCACTTTGGCTTCAAACAGTCATCACAGCTGGCTTTGTCATTAGAAAATGTGGCAAGTGGAGCTTATGAGTTACAGGGTATTCTGATGGAAGTGGACACCCTCGCCAGGCTGATTGAGCTTAGGGGACACCACTTGAGTGATGTCAATTGCATAGTCTCACTCAGGACATATCCTGAACATAGGAACCCTAGGTCAGACCATAGCAAAACTCTACAACCAAATCAAGTCTCGTCCAAATGGTCTGGGCTGGTACGCCATTGTAGTTGCTGCTGGTATGCATACTTGTGAAAGCAAAAGAGTCCCACTCAGAGATAGCAAGAACTGTCAATGCTGAAGTCAGTGATAACACAGTATGGAGCTGGAGGAACAAAGCAGGCCCGGCAGCATCAGAGGAGCAGGAAAGTTGATGTTTTGGTTGGGACTCTTCTTCAGAACTTTTTCATTGCAGAGAATACCATTTCTGGAGGCTCTGGATGTATTGTAGATAACGGTTGTTGCAGTTTGGTCCAAATTGGGATGGTTTGAATGTTGTTTGGAGTCCATGGGGTATGAGCCAGCCATGTAGGCAGGTACTGAGAAAGGAGACGTGGCTGTAGTAATGGGTTTGTTTCAGTATGTGGTCAAAGAGCTTCAGGGCGGAGGAGATCACCAATGGGTTGCAGCGGAAGGGAGATCCACTGAGGTGTTTCCGGAGGGAGGTGGACAACTTCTTTAAGGTGGGCATCCTTGGAAGAGACTTCGCAGCAGGGTTTTAAGTTACTAGAAGATAGCAAGAACTCCAGATACTGGAGTCAGAGTCAACACAATATGGAGCTGGAGGAACACAGCATGTCAGGTAGCATCAGAGGAGCAGGAAAGTTGACATTTCGAACTTTCCTGTTCCTTTGATGCTACCTGACATGCTGTGTTCCTCCAGAGTCCCACTCAGCCTGAATTGAGTAAGAGAACTCATAGGCCAGTATCGAGGAGAGTGCACGCCCTGGAAGGTCCACCTATAGCTGGTTTGCAGCAGTTAAATTGCTTAGCAACATCCAAATCAGAACCAATCAAAATCTGGTTAAATGGTCATCCAGTTCTAATGGAAGTTGTTACCAGCGTAGCTGTATCAGTGATTGCAGAACCAGTCTTTACCTGAATTCGCCCTGGACATCAATCCTTAAGTTTATTCAAGACCTCGGCTAGACTGAGAACCTATACTGAGGAACCTTTACAGATTAAAGCTCAACTTTAGTCCCAGTCTCCTATGAGAAGCAGCTGGTTCAGTTACCACTGATTGTGGTAAAAGGCTTGGGCCTAATCTTGGTGAAGTGAGATTGACTGAGAAAGATTCAACTTGATTGGCTCAACATTTTTCAATTAGAAAGTGGCTGCCTGAGCAAAGTGCTACTTAAATACCCAGAAGGCTTTCACGTAAGCCTAGGAACTATCACAGGAGTCAAGGCCACCTTACATATTGACCAGGAAGCAATTCACAATTCTGCAAGGACCACCAAGTGCCATTTGCCTTATGGGAAAAAGTAAAGGCAGAAATTAGAAGTCTGGAACACAAAGGAATCATCAAACCAGTCCAGTTTGCAGAAAGGGCAGCATCGATTGTATCGATTATGAAGCCCAATGTGTCGGTTCGACTTTGTGTGAATTTCAAAAAAATGGTGAGCCACTTTTCACAGCTGGATAATGCGCAATCCCTCATATAGATGACTTATAAACAAAGCTGGCAGGGAAACTGGCCTTCATGAAGCTGGACATGAGCCATGCGTACCTGCAATTGCGGTTAGATGAGGATTACCAAAGGTATGCAGCAATTATTGCCCATAAAGGTTTGTACCAATACACGAGACTGCCATTTGGGGTATCATCAGCCTGTGACATTTTCCAGTGGACCATGGAGAGCAAGGATCTGCATAGAGTTCATTTGTCAAACAGGGTGACTATCATTGAAAAGCTACAGCATCTTTTGCAGTACATGGACTCCTGGAGGCGTTCGTCACGGACAATGGACCATCATTTATCGGCAGGGAATTCGAGTGTTTCTTAAAGTTGAATGGCATTTGGCATGTAAGGACAGCTACATACCATCCATCGTCCAATGGTCTGGAGGAAAGATCAGTCCAAACTTTGAAGGCGGGCTTAAAGAAACAGCCCACAGCTTCACTCAATATCAAACGGTCCTGGTTCCTCTTTGATTATAGGATCACCCCTCAAACAACTACAGGGACAGCTCCAGCAGAGTTACTAATGGAGAGAAAGCTTTGCGCCAGGTTAAATCTGATCTTCCTGGATGTGTGTGGGGGGTGGAGGGGGGGAGCGGCAGTCGTGGCAGAATGAAACAGCATCAGGAACGCCAATGCTGGACACAAGACTCCTCTAAGTGAGAGAGGTGGTTTACTTCAGGAGACAAAGTGGGAGTCGGAACCATGGCCCTGCATGGGCAAAAGGAATGGTCGACACAAAGTCATGAGATACAAAGTTTAGGTAGGAGAGGCAGTCCTGAACAAGCATGAGGACCATTTGAAAGCTATAACCTTGCAAATGGGACAGGAATAAAACATGCCTGGCCCCTCAGAATGTTCAGTAAGGCTATCAAAGCCCATGGATTCTCCCCCTCCACCTAGCATCGAAAAACCTCTGAGGACACGATGGACACAGCAGATTCACAGTGAAAATGCCCCAGGAGAAGCTATAGGAAAAAGAACAGGCTTATGTCCAAGGGCTCAGAGGGGAAGGGAAGTAATGATGGGAAAGATATCATCCTGGTGGATCTCATTAATGTGAGTTCCCTGTTTGGGGCTGTTAACCTGGTCCAATCATGGAGGCCTGGCTGAAAGATATAAATGGAGGGTGAGGGGTTCTGCTACTCTAGGAGCTGGCTGTGTGCTAACTGGGTCAGTGTCATCGAATATGCACGTGTAAATAAAGGGTGACTTGGTAATGGGATGCCCAGCCTCTGTGGAGTTATTTCATCTTCCTAACCCATGCTCATCCAACATTAGTATTGGTTTGTGTTAAGTTGCAAGTGCTGAGTCCAGTTGATTTGGGCGAGGGTTAATAAAATCTTTAAGGCCAAGGTAAAGCTGGAATTTCAAACCTTGTGAAAGAAGCTGAAGTAAAAGCTTGTAATCCAGATGACTAAAGCAGAAGGAAAAACCAATTAATACTTTGCTGAGTGGCATGCATGAAAATAAGTCACAGTTCGGAACCAAATGAATGATTGCCATTTTTAGCTGGGAGTGCCACCCAACAAACTTTGAATCAGGTAGTCTGCTTTTTGAATAGAATGCCTGGAAATTTGTTGGAATTGAACCAGACATTACATCCCATCTTTTAACATAGTCCATCTTTGTACTTTTTTGGCTTTAAAAAAAGAACACCAAGTTTATTTTCCTGTTTTCTACATTAGAAATGCCATCAACCAACAAGAACATAATTGAGGTCTGGGCTCAGACACATTGGAATCACATTTCAGGAAGTTATCAATAAGTAATGGATGTGTTACTGAGCTATGTACAGAAATTTGTGAGTGTATTCAGTTACTGTGCTCTATCTTCCCTGAGTTTGGAGAAATGTAAACAAAAGAAATCCTCAGCTCACTTCCCCAGTCTCACGCTGTAAGGGATCAACAATTAATGTCATTTTTATGTACTTTTGATGCATTTGTTAGAGCTTTGATTATCAGTTTTTATATTTCTTGCTGGTTTTCTCTCATATTCTAATTTCTTATTAGTTTTAAAAATCATTCTTTTACTGGTTTTCTAAAATACTGTATTCCCAACTTTCTGGTCTACCACTAATCTTTGCAGTATTGTATGTTTGTTTCAGTTTCATACCATCCTTAACTTTTGTCTGGAATAGAAATAACTGGAGCAAGGGGACGTGTCAAACTGGATCCTCTGGGAGAGGGTCATGGGGAGAGGAGTCAGTGACAGATCCTGTGGGTGAGGGTCATGGGGAGAAGAGCCAGTGACAGACCCTATGAAGGAGGGTCATGGGGAGAGGAGCCAGTGACAGACCCTGAATTACCGGCAGTTCCTGAATTTCATTCTGTTGCCCAAAACTAAGATAGTAAAAAAAAAGTTAGACTGACAATACAGGAAATCAATAATTGTTCCTTACCAGACAATCTTTAGGGAATAAACCCAAATAGCAATAATTTAGAAAATCATATTATTAGTCATGTAATGACTGATAAACTCCATGGTTAAGTAAAAGTAAAGAAAAAGTGAAGGAGATTAAAGTTTAAGTTTATCCCTGTAACCCTGCATTTCCCATGGCTAATCCACCTAGTTGGACTGTGGGAGGAAATAGACGCAGGGAGAATGTGTAATCCCCACACAGCCTGACGGTGGAATCAAACCTGCGTCTCTGGCACTGTGAGGCAGCAGTGCTAACCACAGTGCTAATTCTTTCTCTCTGTAGAGTCCTTCCTTCTCAAAGGAAGACATTTTTGTTGAGAATTATGAAATATTTCCTCAAATTCTGCCAAGGCTTATCTACCATATTATCGCTAACTTATTTTCCCAGCCTACATTAAACAACTCTGTCTTCATCTCCTTTTCACTGCCTTTATTTAAGTTCAAGACATCAGGCTGAATTTTCTATTACTAAAACCAAGTATGAAATTCATCATTTGATGATCACGATTCTGTCATTGATTAGTTCATATAAATTTACTTAATTAATTTAGTAATCAGCAGCAATGAAATAAATGACTAGACAATATGTTTAATGTACTGATTGAGTATTGACCAAGGCACAAAGTGAACTCTCCTGATTTTTAAAATAATATATGCTGAAAGAATCACAATTGAACATGTGGGTAATGGACTCTGTTATGTTGCTATCCGATCACATGGAACTGGAACTGGGTCTGTAATGTTATTTTGTCCATAAATCATAGATATTACTGGTTAGAACAGCATTTATTGTCCATCACTAATTGCTCTGAAGATGATATTGAACTGCCTTCTTGAACTGCTGCAGTCTCTATGGTGTAGATCCATCCATTGCCCAAGAGTATAGTGGAAGCATATTGAGCGATTCAGGCTGGAATTGAACTATTATCTGAATAGCAAAGAGGAGCAGAGAGAAGGCAGAAAGGTGACACTAGATGCATTTTTGAGTGTCAGCAGAGACAGGATGAGCTTTCTGTAGTATAACAAATCTGTGGTTCTGTGAAGTTACAAATTTTCTGACTCAGTGATCAAAGGTTAGCAGTGGACTATGCTGACACTTTACACATGTCTAGAAATTTATTGTAGGAGCGAGCTTCTTTGGTATATGTTCCAAATACTGCATTAGCATGTTTTCCAGCACACTCTCAACAATTAAGAAACTAAATGTTTAGAGATAGAATGTTGTGTTTGCATCTCAACATATTTCCATTAACACTATGACGTGGCTTGAGTACCAGTTGACATTGGAGTTCCTGTGATAAAATTCCCCAAGAATGTTGGACGGTGGTTCTATTAAGGCACTCATGACACTAGCTATTGGAAGCTGTCAAAGAAAGTATGCAGCATATATTTGTTTTATAGAACTCTGGCCAGTGAAAATATATGTTAAACTGCTTCAAAGTTCCATATTTTATTGCAGAATTCCAGGGGGCTTGATCATAAATTGTACTTTTCATTTGTTAATGAACATTACCTGCAGTTGCAGGTTTTCATTTCACATATTTAACAGTTCAATTGCCTTTAATAGTCTTTTTGCATCAATAGCATTCTCACTTACATGGAAATATTCTGAATAATTATCCCTAATGGTTGGAAAAGTCCCTTTGTTATACAACAATATCTAGGCTATTTAAAAATTGATATTGCAATATTTTTAAATCATTTCTTACTCCTACAATGCTCAGAATATAAAAGTTTGATGGATGGCTTTAATCCTGCAGAATTAAAATTCAGAACCTCAAGAATTGATGCAGTGATGTCTGTGTGAAATTCTGTCTGAATTCTAGGGCTATATTACCTTGCAGAGGTTCCTTAGCAAGCAAAGATTCCATTGATAGCTGATTGCTGCATTCTGTGGTGTTATACTGAGCTCGAATCTAATTTTGAATTGTGCCGGGCTAGATAATCACAACTGGGGAAATAAGATTTAAAAGGGTACCATCTTTTCTGAAGGATAGCAATATTGTGCAGTAGTGACTAAATCCTCATTGTCCTCTTTATTATCATCTCCTTCTTGTGTACCAGACATTCATGTACATGAAGTTAGTAGAATCTAAAAATAGTTAAGTATCCGCTTTTGGAATTAAGGAGACTGAGATATAGCCATGAGAACTATTTCATGAGGTGTTAGGGGATGGTGCAGGTTCTCAGTCAATAACCTGCCCTCCAGTAATATTCAACCACTTACAGCAGCTCCTGTGAGCACTGAACACCTCACCATGGCCTGGTCTCCAAAAGTGGTCAGACGTTTCAAAGTGGAACTATCTGCTTTGTCAGCCTGCTTTGGGCTGGCAGGACTTGCCAATTATTCTAGCAAAGAGACATTAAAATAAAGGTAAAACTAGCAATTGTGTGTGACAAGTGGCATGAGAGAGGTGAAGTGAAACATGTCGAACTATGTTGTCTTGGGAAATCTGACCGTTATATTAGAGGAGTTGTGCAGCCACAATGCAAGTTGGAGGCTTCCTTAGCCTGAGAGCATTGCAAAGCATTACTATGGAAGTCAGCTTTAAAAGATGAATGTATTGGTGTCTAGTGTGAGTAGGTAAGAAGTTGGGCATCATGCTGCCGCATAAGATGAAGGTGCAGGGCATTATGGGTGATGCATTAGCATGGATAGGACACTGGTTAACAGAAAACAAAGATTTGGGATAAATGGGCGTTTTTCTGGTTGGTGATCAATGGCTAGTGGTGTGCCTCAGGGATCAGTATTGGGACCACAATTGTTTACAATTTACACAGATAATTTTGAGTTGGGGACCAAGTGTAGTGTGTCAAAGTTCGCAGATGACACTAAGACGTGTAGTAGAGCAAAGTGTGCAGAGGACACTGAAGGATATAGACAGATTAAGTGAGTGGGCAAGGTTCTGGCAGATGGAGTACAATGTTGGTAAATGTGAGGGCGTCCATTTTGGTAGGAATAACAGCAAAATGGACTATTATTTAAATGGTGAAAAATTGCAGCACGCTGCAGTGCAGAGGGACCTGGGTGTCCTTGTGCATGAATCACAAAAAGCTGGTTTGCAGGTGCAGCAGGTAATTAAGAAAGCGAATGGAATATTGTCCTTCATTGCTAGAGAGATGGAGTTTAAAAACAAGGAGGTTATGCTGCAGCTGTATAGGATGCTGGTGAGGCTACACCTGAAGTACTGAGTACAGTTTTGGTGTCTTGACTTGAGAAAGCATGTACTGGCACTGGAGGGAGTGCAGAGGAGGTTCAGTCGGTTGATTCTGGAGTAGAAAGTGTTGGCTAATGAGGAGACATTGAGTAGACTGGTACTATGCTCATTGGAATTTAGAAGAGTGAGGAGGTCACTCGCAGAAACATATAAAATTATGAAGGGAGTAGATAAGGAATAAGCAAAGAGGTGAGTAAAACTAGAACTAGGGGGGATAGCCTCAAAATAATGGGAAGCAGGTTTAACACTGAGTTGAGGAGGAATGCCTTTTTCCAAAGGGTTATGAGTCTATGGAATTCCCTGCCTGGTGAAGCAGTTGCAGCTACCTCATTTAATGTTTTTAAGGAAAAGATAGATTTTTGAACAGTAAAGGAATTACCGGTTATAGTGAGCAGGCGTATAAGTGGAGCTGAGTCCATGAAAAGATCAGCCATGATCTTATTGAATGGCAGAGCTGACTCACCTGGCCAGATGGCCTACTCTGGCTCCTTTTTCTCATTTTATTATGTTGCCTTGCTTGTTTTGCTGGGCATGTTGAAATTGCTGTACTGTTTTGTAGCTGTATGAATGAGGGATTTGGCACTCAGTGTCTACGTCAACTCGCTCCAGCTGGGACAAGTGATAATTCTGGGAGACTTTTGACAGGAGTCTTTGTTCCTGCTCCATTGGTCTCTGGGAGGGCTTCGACTTCTGAAGTGAAATTGTACGTTCTCTCATAATATAACAGACTGAATACGCTGACTATTTAAAAGGGAAAAAAAACACCAGAAGAACTGTTAAAGATACTCAGGCTGCATCTGTAGAGAAAGAAACAGAGTGAAGGAGCTGGGTGTTCTGAAAAAGTGGCAGGTCCAATGAGGAAACCATAGTGATACCACAATCCATTGGACGATGGTGGCTCACCCTTCACAATATGGCAAACTCAGAAATGCCATCCATAGAGTTGGCCACTTCTGAGGCTGCAGGAAAAAGGAGAGGAAGCCTCAGTGCTAAAGTGTCCATAAATATAAGGTGAAATTGTTTAACTTTGGAGCTGGAACTGCGTAGCCAGATTCTAAAGATTGGGGAAGGGGAGCATCATCCAGTGATGGTGCCAATGACTGGGAGCAGTGTTTGCCATCAGGCAGTCCTTCAATGCCAATCAAGAAGGGCCCCCCCGCCCTTTAAACCTACTGATGCCTATCAATGCCATTTTACCAAATCTTGTCACCAGTAGACATGTACTTTTAGTATCAGCTGTGAAGTGCTAGATTGTACGAAGACAAGAATTAGAGAAGCTCATGAGAAAGAAGAATGGCTTTAATAGGTGATTTTAACTTCCTTTCCAGTTGAGGAAGTAAATTAGCTGTGACAGAAGGGTGGTGAATTTTGTCAGGGTGTTTGGAATCATTTTTTGCAAAAATGTAACCAAAAATCAACAAGAATGAATACCTCGTGAGATTACTAATAACCCACACTTAGTTAACCGCCTGAAGCTGTGTTAATACTTTTCTAATTGTTGGTCAGAAAAATAATGGAAATCTTACTAAAAGAGAGAATGGAATAACACCTAGAAACGCAAGAAGTAATAATTAATGGTGAAACACGAAACTATGTTTGATTAGCATTAGCAAACATTTTGAGAAGGTAGCAGAAGGAGTAGACAATGGTATGCAATAGATGTAATTTATCTGGATTTTGATGAGGTGTTTCATAATAAACTAATGAATAAAGTGGCAGACTGGATTGCTAGCTGGCAGCCTGACAGAAAGCAGTGCGTGGGAGTAAAGGATAGTTTTGAAAGTCTAAAAGATGGTTTTCCACAAGGATCAGGATTCGCTGCGGTTCACAATTTATATTACCAATTTGGACTTTGAAATCCAAAATATAATTTCAATATGTGTAGTTGACACCAATTGGTGGGATTGGGTGTGGAAGGGAAATATAGTCAGTGCTGAGGAGGACTGAAACAAATTACAGAAGGATATTAATACACTTGCAGAATGAATAAATAATTGGTAAATTGTATTTAACATAAATGATGTGAAGTAGCATATTTTGTAGGAAGCATAGGGAGATCACTTACTAACTCGAAAATACAAGTCTAGGTGAGGTTCAAGTGTAAACATTATGATCATAGAATTTGTGCTACAAGTTGAGAAAACCACTTTAAAAAAACTACAACCAGGGTTTACTTACAAGAGATATAATTGAAAAGAACAAAGAATAATACAGCACAGGAACAGGCCCTTCAACACACCAAGCCTGCACCAACATATGATGCCTTTCCAAACTGAAAACCTATCACCGATACACTGTGCATATCCTACTATTCCCTGCCAATCCATATGAGCCAAATTGAGGGTACTCCTGCTCCTTAAGCTGTTGCCAAATCATTAATTATGTCACTTTTATGTGTCCCAATGGCCTGCTGTATCAATTCCTGTTTTCTGTCCTAGTAATCTACCTGTTAAATGTAGGTACAGTTTCTGAAGTTGGAGAGGACATCACTCTGGCAGCTGATCCAGAAATATCCAACATCATAGGCACCAATAGATGGTGGATGTCATCGTTCAGGGGTTTTGCCTATGCACTTTAAAACCAACCCGTTTTGTGGTTCCAGGGTGGTTCTCAGACAAACGTGGAGGGGTGCACTTACGGCCAGTTTTGACCTGTTCCTTATTTCATACACTAAGCATATGATATCTATGAATTGTCGGGGGCATCTTTGACCTATCTCCGATCATTTCTCTGGACCAATGGCCAAACATCCCAATTCAATACATCCATTGGTGGATAATCCCCACCACTCACACATGGCTTTGACATTTATATAACAATGTCCATACATTATGGTGTGATCCAGATATCCCAGAGAAAACTATCATCACTCAAGGCCACTGTGGCAAAAGAGAACAACATGTAGCAAGGATAGTTAACTCCTGGTTCAATTGATTGCCTGATTTCTTATCACGTGTACTGAAATACAGTGAAAAGCTTTGTTTACGAGCAGTGCAGGCAGATCACAGCAAGTAAAGGATGTACAGATCAAAAAGACTTAGGAGCATACAGGTTACATTGCAGGTTACATTATTTGAGGCGACAGTCCATTCAACAGTCTGATAATGGCCAGAAAGAAGCTGTTCCTGAACCTGCTCATGCGTGTGTTTAGGCTTCTGTATCTTCTGCCTGACAGAAGAGGCTGTAGAAGATCATTACCAGGGTGCGATGGGTCTTTGATAATGTTGGCCGCCTTTCTGCAGCAGTGCGCCATGTAAATAGTGCCCATGGATGGAAGGTTGGCTTCTATGATGGTCTGGGCTGTGCACACCACCTTCTGTAGTTTCTTACGGTCCTGGGCAGAGCAGCTGCCATACCAGGCGGTTATGAACCCAGACAGTATGCTTTCTGTGTGCATCTGTAGAAGTTGATGAGAGTCCTTATGGACATACCAAATTTCCTGAGCCTCCTGAAGCATTTACATGGGAAGTCTAGGACAAGTCGTCGGTTATCATCTCTCTGAGGAACTTGACGCTCTTCACTCTCTCAAACTCAGTTCCATTGATGTAGATGGGGGCGTGTTCTCCTTTTTTTCTGAAGTCAATGAGCAGTTCTTTAGTTTTGCTGATGTTGAGAGACAGATTGTTTTAATTGCACCTTGTCACTAAGCCCTCTGTCTCCCTTCTGTATTTTGACTTGTCATTGTTAGATATCCGTCCCACTACGGTGGTACCGATGGTAAACTTGTAGACAGCGTTCATTCAGACTTTGGCAACACAGCTGCAGGTGTATGGGGAGTACAGTAGGGGGCTGAGTATGGGGCGGTGGGGCTCCAGTGTTGAGTGTTATTGTGGAGGAGGTTAGTTACCTATCCTCACTGATTGCAGCCTATGGGTCAGAAAGCCGAGGATCCAGTTGCAGAGGGCGGAGCCAAGACCAAGGTCATGCAGTTTTGGGATCAGTCTGGAGGGGATAATAGTGTTGAAGGTGGAGCGGTAGTCAATGCGCAGGAGTCTGACGTAGATGTCTTTGTTGTCCACATGTTCCAGGGATGAGTGTAGGGCTAGGGATATGGCGTCCTCTGTGGACCTGTTACGTCAGTAGGCAAGTTGTAGGGGATTGAGGCAGGTTGGGAGACTGGAGTTGATGCGGGTTATGACCAGCCTCTTGAAGTACGAAGTCCTCCATGATTATTGAAGTCAGAGCTTTTGGGTGGGAGTAATTAAGGCAGACCGCATGTGTGTTCTGGGTACGGGGATGATGGTAGTCTCCTCGAAGTGCGGACTTTGGCTTGTGGGAGGGAGAGGTTAAAGATGTCAGTGAATACCTTCACCAGATGGTCCGCTCAGGATCTGAGTGCTTGGCTGGGGACACCGTCCGGGCCTATTGCTTTCCTTGGGTTGATTCCCAGGATGACCGAACTGACGTCTGAAGTGGCGACAGAGGGAACAGGTGTATCTGACGCTGTCAGGGCAGGTGTTGCCACGCCGGTGGTATTCTGCTCAAACTGAACATGGAAAGCATTGAGTGTGTCAGGGAGGGATGTGTCATTGTCCCCTGTCTTACACCTTCATTTCAAATGGTTTCCATTGACAAAGTAGATGATAACAAAGTAGACCGGTGTGATGCCGGATTCCTGACAGATGTCAAGGTAGCATCTGAAACTGTCTTATATAGTGCCCTGTATATGGATTACCAGCTACACAGTAGTCCCACCTATGGAGATATATCGATGTAGAGTTGACCCATGTTCCTTGATCAAATGTTTTCACCACTGTTTGGATTTTGTTCTTTAAGAATTGGCTCCTGCCAATTCCCCCTTTTATTCTAAAATTGCCAATTTTGTTCAGTTGCCAATTTCTCCGATCCATCATTTCAGGGATTTCACCCAGTTTGGGAGTTGGAATGGTTTGATGCATGGATACCTTTGAGAAAAGTTCAAAGAGAGAGAAGGAATTTTAAGTCCACATGCACCAGAACAGTGCCACGGGAATGACAATAAGAACAATGAAAAAAGGCTGAATTTTAAAAACTCAACAAATCCCACAGACACAGAGAACGTGTTTTGGAGTTATAAATACAAAAATTGTTGGCAGATGTTTGCAGGCTTTGGAAGAGTGTAAGCTAATGACGGTTACCAATCATCCTGTGTCCTGATGTGGCTTGCTGAGAATCAATA
Organism: Ginglymostoma cirratum; assembly: GCA_024137785.1. Taxonomy (NCBI): domain Eukaryota; kingdom Metazoa; phylum Chordata; class Chondrichthyes; order Orectolobiformes; family Ginglymostomatidae; genus Ginglymostoma; species Ginglymostoma cirratum. The sequence goes on along the minus strand of JAHRHZ010000019.1, from coordinate 50,938,225 downwards.
TCAATTATACTTGGGTGGTATGATGGTGGGCTCTGACACAGGGAGTCCACACTCTTGCGTAACCAAGATGAATACTTGTCTAGGGGTCATTGATTCAAATGACCAGATAAAAGACTAACAGGGACCGCAGGCTCTGGGCTCATTTGAAAGAAAATGAACATGAAGTGAAGGGTAGTTGAGGGTGCAAAGGTAGGGTCAGTGTCTTAATTGGGCTCACTGAGGGTGCTGAGGGAGTCTCCCTGACTAAGTGGGAGGGCTCTGACTACCAGGGATTTATTCCTCCATGACATCTCAGCTGGAGTTCTGGAGTGAATTCCTCTGCAAAGGGACCATCTCTTTCATGGCCTCAAGGCTAGAGCACCGAACTGAATCCTTCCTCAATGGGACTACTTTTATTCACCTCTTTTGCTTAAGGGCTGTTGCACGCTGAGGCCTTACTCTCCCAGCCAGGTTGGGCAGGATCAAATCGGATCAGGTCAGATTCTGAGGTCGACATCTCAAAAGGGACAGTGCTGTAGATTGGCTCAGGTTCAGGGCTTGGATCAGTGACTGGGACTAGCCCAGGATCAGGATTGGGAACGGTAACTGGATCTTGACTGGGTTCAGGATTGGGAACAGCGATTAGGACTTACCTGGGTTTAGGATCGGGAACAGTGACTGGGGCTTGCCCAGGATCAGGATCGGGAACAGTGACTGGGGCTTGCCTGGGATCAGCACATAATTAGGATCAGGACTTACTTCTTCCGATCCCTTGAAAAACTGGTGGAACTAGTATTAAGGAGTTCTTCTTCACATTGGTGATTTGTAACCAGTGGGGTTCCACAGGGATCACTGCAACTGTTTATGATATAAATTAATGACTTCGAGGAATGAAGCGAATATACTGTAGCCAAATTTGCAAAAATAGGTGGAAAGGCAGGCTGTGAGAAGGATATAGTTTACAGAGAGATCTTGATCAATAAGTAAGTGGGCAAAAAATTGGCAAATGGCATATAGTGTGAGAAAATGCTAAGTTGTACATTTGGAAGTGACAACAAAAGAACAGAATGTTATTTGAATGGAGAAAAATTACAGAAAGTCACACCACAAAAGGACTTGGAGGTCCTTGTGCATGAAGCAGAAAGCCAGCTCACAGGTCCAGCAGGTAATCTGAAAGGCTAATGGAACGTTTGTCCTTATTTCAAAGGGGTTAGAGTAAAAGAGGAAGGAAAGTCTTACTGTGATTGTGCAGGGTTCTGGTGAGACCACATCTAGGTACTGTGAGCAATTCTTTCCCCTTATTTAAGGAAAGATATAATTTAATTGGAGACAATTCAGGGAAGGTTCACTTGGATGATCCTTGGTATGGAGCGATTGTCTTATGAACAAAAGCTAAACAGGTTGGGACTCTACTCACTGATGGTTAAAAGAATGAAAGGCAATCTTCTTGAAAAATACAGAATTCTAAAGAGACTTGACAGGGGAAATGCTAAGAGGATGTTTTCCCTCATGGGAGAGTCAAGGACCGTAGGGCATAGTCGCAGAAAGAAGGAATTTCTTCTGTCAGACGGTTGTGAGTCTTTGGAACTCCTTGCAACACTCAGCTGTTGGGGAAGGGTGTTTATGTGTATTCAAGGCTGCAATAGATTCATGATGAAAGTTTATGGGAAAAGGATAGGAAAGTGGCTGTGAGGAATGGTGAATCAGCCATGATCCTATTGAATGCAGGACCAGTCTCGAGGGGCTGAATAGCCTACACCTGTTCCTATATCTGATGATCTTATTGTCTTATCTATAAGCCCATGGCCTAGCATATCCCCATTCTACCATTAAAATCTAACCAAAGGACCAACCCTGGATCAATGAAGAATGCAGGTGAGAATACCATGCACAGCATGGGATACATCTAAAAGTGAGGCGTCAGTCTGGTGAAATTGCCACATACTGTACTTGCATAACCAACAGATCAGATCTAAACTTTACAGCCCTGCCACATTCAGCAATGAAAGATGGTGGACAATTAAACAACTAACAGGAGGTGAAGGTTCTTCTAAAATCCCCAATCTCAATTATGATGACGCTCAGAACATTGTTTGGCCTGAAAGTAGGGGACAGAGGGTGGTGATGAAGAGTTGCTTTTCAGACTGGAGGCCTGTGACCAGCAGTATGCTGCAAGGATCGGTGCTGGGTCCACTGCTTTTTGTCATTTATATAAATGATTTGGATATGAATATAGGAGGTATGTTAGTAAGTTTGCAGATGACACCAAAATTGGAGGTGTAGTGGACAGCGAAGAAGGTTACCTCAGAGTACAATGGGACCTTGATCAGATAGGCAGATGGGCCAAGGAGTGGCAGATGGATTTTACTTTAGATAAATGTGGGGTGCTTCATTTTGGAAGGGCAAATCAGGGCAGGACTTATGCACTTAATACTATGGTCCTGGGGAGTGTTGCTGAACATAGAGGCCTTGGGGTGCAGGTTTACTCCTTGAAAGTTGAGTCACAGGTAGAAAGGGAGATGAAGAATGTGTTTGATACACTTTCCTTTATTGGTCAATGCACTGGGTACAAGAGTTGGGACGTCATATTGAGACTGCACAGGACATTGGCTCAGCCACTTTTGGAATATTGAGTTCAATTCTGGTCACCCTATTAAAGGAAAGATGTTGTGAAACTGGAAAGGGTTCAGAAAAAATTTACAAGGGTTTGATCTACCATAAGACCTTAAGACCATAAGACATAGGAGTGGAAGTAAGGCCATTCGGCCCATCGAGTCCACTCCGCCATTTAATCATGGCTGATGGGCATTTCAACTCCACTTCCCCGCACTCTCCCCATAGCCCTTGATTCCTTGCGAGATCAAGAATTTATCAATCTCTGCCTTGAAGACATTTAACATCCCTGACTCTACTGCGCTCCGTGGCAATGAATTCCACAGGCCCACGACTCTCTGGCTGAAGAAATGTCTCCTCATTTCCGTTCTAAATTGACCCCCTCTAATTCTAAGGCTGTGCCCACGGGTCCTAGTCTCCCCGCCTAACGGAAACAACTTCCTTGAGTCCACCCTTTCTAAGCCATGCATTGTCTTGTAAGTTTCTATTAGATCTCCCCTCAACCTTCTAAACTCTAATGAATACAATCCCAGGATCCTCAGCCGTTCATCATATGTTAGGCTTACCATTCCAGGGATCATCCGTGTGAATCTCCGCTGGACACGCTCCAGTGCCAGTATGTCCTTCCTGAGGTGTGGGGCCCAAAATTGGACACAGTATTCTAAATGGGGCCTAACTAGAGCTTTATAAAGTCTCAGAAGTATATCGCTGCTTTTATATTCCAAACCTCTTGAGATAAATGACAATATTCCATTCGCTTTCTTAATCACGGACTCAACCTGCAAGTTAACCTTAAGAGAATCCTGTACTAGCACTCCCAGATCCCTTTGTACTTCGGCTTTATGAATTTTCTCACCGTTCAGAAAATAGTCCATGCCTGTATTCTTTTTTCCAAAGTGCAAGACCTCGCATTTGCTCATGTTGAATTTCATCAGCCATTTCCTGGACCACTCTCCTAAACTGTCTAAATCATTCTGCAGCCTCCCCATCTCTTCCGTACTACCTGCCTGTCCACCTAACTTCGTATCATCGGCAAACTTCTCCCATCTACAGGGAGAGGCTGAATAGGCTGGGGCTATTTTCCCTGGAGCATTGGAGGTTGAGGGGTAACCTTATAAATGTTTATAAAGTCATGAGGGGCATGGATAGGGTGAATGGCCAAGATGTTTTCCCCAGGGTAGGGGAATCCAAAACTAGACGCCATAGGTTTAAGGTGAGAGGGGAAAGATTTTAAAAGGACCTAAGGGCAACTTTTTTTTTATGCAGACAGAGGTGTGCGTATGGAATGAATTGCCATGGGAGATGCTGGAGGCTGGTGCAATTACAACTTCTAAAAGGCATTAGATGGTTATATGAATAGGAAGGATTTAGAGGGATATGGATCAAATGCTGGCAAATGGGGCTAGACTCATTTAGGAGATTTGGTCAGCATGGATGTGTTGTGCCGAAGAGTCTGTTTCAGTACTGTACATCTCTATGGTTCTATGATTGTATCATTACAAAAGTCAAGGCTGAATCCAGGAATATCAAGTGGATGCTCCATTTCGGCCTTCTCACAAAGTCCACAGAATCAGAAATACTAGTTTTCAAACAATTTAATTCATTTTACATGATGGTAAGAAATGGTTGAAGGCAATGCTCAGTCTGTAAACATAACTCCAATATTCTGGTCGTTTGGCAAATATACACTATTTTGCTATCATAGTGTCATTCCTCTCCTAGGTCTGCTGTAGTGTTCCAATGAAGTCTGGTGGAAGGTGATGGACCAGCAACTCATTCTCTACTTAGGAGGTTTGCAGCCTGCTGAACATTTTCAAACCATGAACTCAGACCTCCATTTTGATATTTCATTCCAAACCCTCATGTCTTTAACTTGTTTAAGTGATTTTGCTTTCAGTCACTTCAGCTTTCAGGCAAATGATTTTGCCTTTTATTCTGCTATCAACACCTACTTTGGGCTTATGGTTTGTTACTTGTCTCCAACTATCAGTATTCACATTGCTGTTGATCTTTGGATGCCTATGACCACGGTTACCCAATATCAGCAGCCTATAATTGTCACAATTTTCTGGTAGCTTATTGAATTTGTTAAGGAGCAGCAGTTTGGAGACAATACATTAATTAGGGTGGTTAACTGTCAGAACGTTATGTAACAATTAGGGATGGATTGCTGACATTAGAGGACAAAAAGGCTTTTGTTGCAGAATGTGTTGATTTCGTTAAAAGGCAACATGCTGCTGTCTAGCTGAGATGTTACAGAACTCTTGTCTGTTTCTTCCTTCTTTTCTTCTGGGTCTATCATCCATAAGGGGAAAACAATTCTCTGAGAATGCTAAGGACTGCCACCAGCAAGGTCTGCTCAATGAGAATTGCTCAATGAGGATCGCTTAATGAAGTCTCTCTTCTACTGCTGGGCACTTATTTCAGGGGCTGTGTCAATCAATTTTCTGAGCCCTTTCAGCCAATGGCTATGGGGAAGATACTCATGACTTTGAAAGATTGTTGTCCCCTTGCATGACATCATCTCAGGGTTAGTTTCTAAGAATAAACGCTTCTTATTTTCGAGCAGTGGAACAATTTAGAGACAGTTGTGGGGTGGGGGTGTTGTGAGGGCCATAGAAGAGCAAAGGAGTTTCAAAGCTTCAATTTGGTAACTTATCACTACTCAATCAACAGAGGTTGCATCATGTATGAATAGGAGGAAAAGGAACAATCAATCTTTATTGTTACTGAATGGTAGGCACATGAATGTGAGAGAAAATGTTGCACTAAATGTTCTTTCTTTATTTTAATAGAATCTGGTAAAATCTTGTAATACTTTGCACCTTTTTGCCTGTGTCTTGAATGCTGGGTGACAATTCTTCAGTTCTTGTTGATGAAAGTAAGTTTACAACTTGATGGATCAATGAATATGCAATGGATGGCTGGTTATTTGTAGTGTATGTTTGTACCAGTCAGGTTATGCCGGAGGTGGAGGTATACCTGGTATACAGGGTGGTTATGGTATAGTGAAATACATACAAATCGTGATGTTGTAACTGATCACCTAACTCTCACGTCAGTAAGAGAGGAATTATTAATCTACAATAAGTCTGTGAACAGGGATGTTCAAACATGACACCTGAGACACATATTTGTTACCCTGCAATGTATTGACGTAAATAGGGTGCCATAGTGCAGAAGTAGTTGAAGAGCTTTATTTAAAGACAAGGAGCAAGAAACTACAGGGATAGCCATAGCCCAGAAATACTCCAGGCCAGTATTTCAATTTCTCGGTAGCAACATTGGTTTAAAGTATGAGATAAAGCAACGGTAATTAACTAGACCTCATATCTATTTGGGAATTTCTGGCATCCAAGTAGCAACATGAGTGGCAGGTGCTGTATTGAAGTTATTGTCATCATTCTCCTCCTCTTCTACAGTGATGCCTTGTTTCTCCTGTAGTTTCAATCCCTGATGTTGTGTGGAGTGCAGCACGGCAATATCATTCCAGACACCCTGGTTGTTACTGAAGGAGTCTCCAAGTGATCAATGCAGCTATAGAGCGCCTTGTGCATGCTGATCACTTTTGTAATTACATAACTAGTTATCATGGGCACTTCACTGTACTCCTTGATCTTGAACATCACTGGTTTAGATTTTTACAGGTAGAGTATACTTTCCATCTTTTCACAGCTACCTTTATTTGCAAATCCAAATGGCCTTCATTGGTCAGTGCATTGAGTATAGGAGTTGGGACGTCATACTGCAGCTGTGCAGGACATTGATTATGGCTCTTGTGGAATACTTCATTCAATTCTAGTTTCCCTGCTATAGGAATGATGTTAAACTTGAAAGGGTGTAGAAGAAATTTACAAGGATATTGCTGCGGTTGGAGGTCTTGAGCTACAGGGAGAGGCTGAATAGGCTGGGTCCATTTTCCCTGGAGCATCAGAGGCTGAGGGGTGACCTTATTAGGGTTTATAAAATCATAATAGGCATAGATAGGGTGAATAGCCTAGGTCTTTTCCCAGGATAGGGGAGTCCAAAGCTAGAGGGCATAGGTTTAAGGTGAGAAGGGAAAACTTTAAAAGCGACTTGAGGGGCAATTTTTTCATCCAGAGGGTAGTTTGAAATGAGCTAACAGAGGAGATAGTGGAGGATGGTATATCTACAACATTTAAAAGGCATCTGGATGGGTACGTGAATAGGAAAGGTTTAGAGGGATATGGGCTAAATGCTGGGAAATGTTCAATTTAGGATATCTGGCCAGCATGGAAAAGTTGGACCAAACTGTCTTTTTCAGTGCTGTACAATTCTATTACTCAATGACTCTATGTCAGGAGTCAGTGAAAGCTCTCGTATAGAAACATCATAGCCGCTTCCTGAGAATCTGCTGCCTGGTCATGGTTTGTGAAAACTTCTGCATGAACTGGATGCAAATCATAGAAATGTAGAATCATAGAATCCCTACAGTATTCGTGATATATAATGAATGGCCATAAGTGTACAATTGGTGACACCAGTCAACTGTGGAAAGACAGCCAAAGACACATGAGTGAAACATTTTGAAACGTTGCTTCTCAATTGGGAACATCGTGGACTATTTTGAACCAACATTCAGTACAGGGTTTGTCCGTTCACACATCCAGCAGTCTTTATTTTTCTGCTGGCAGGAAGACAATGTCAATCCAGGAGACATCTTCAACGATATGTAGTACTAAGCAGTTTACACACTATTCTGTTTGCTGCTATGACAGGACTGATATCATTAACAAAGGGTAATTTAGGATATTACAACATGGACACAGGATGAGCACCATCAGGTAATCGAACTAAAAAAATGAAAGAAGTCATTGTCACAATCAATAGTCCCAGACAACGTCCATTCACCCCTGTCACAGAAGGAACTAAAGCCCTTTACATAGGAGAACCTACAGCCAGGGATACTTCACCTTGATGAAATGTGCTGTTTCATTACTGAATGCCTGTTCAGAGTAAAGTAGGTGCTAAGCACCCATCCTTCAACAGGGTGTTAGTGATATTGCTTACTGAAACCAACTACATTCCTGTGAAGGAGAGATAAAAGGTACTGCAGATGCTGGAGAATCCGAGATAACAAGCATGGGGCTGGATGAACACAGCAGGTCAAGCAGCATCATAGGAGCAAGAAAACTTGACGTT
>JAHRHZ010000019.1:50898197-50914607 GCA_024137785.1 Ginglymostoma cirratum | reverse complement strand
GCTTGTTATCTCGGATTCTCCAGCATCTGCAGTACCTTTTATCCCAGCTACCTTTGAACTGAGTGCCTTACTAAGACTATTTCTGAGGGTAGTTAAGAGCCAACACATTGCTGTGGGTCTGGAGTCACATGTGGGCCAACCAGATAAGGATGGCAGATTTCCTTCTCTAAAGGACAGTCGTATGTTGGATGGGTTTCTACAATATCAATGATAGTGTTATGGTCACCATTACAAATTGGCGTAGTGGTGATCTCAGTGGACAAAAAGTCCCGAACAGCAGGCTAATGTTCTGGGGGAATGTGTTTGAATGTCCTCACAGTAGATAGTAATATTTGAATTCAGTAAAAATTTAGACTTAAATGATACTCTAACAATATAACGATGTCGATAGTTGTAAAACAAAACATCTGTTTCTCTCTCCACAATTGGTGCCAGACCTCCTTAGTTTCACCCACACTCTCTATTTTCTCTAATATGCTAATTAATATCATAGCTTCAACCATCTTCAGTTTCTTTAGCAATGGCCTTCCCTCCATCATAAGGTCAAAAGTGGGGATGTTCATAGATGATTGCACATTGTCCAACACCATTCACAACTCTTGAGCTACTGAAGCTGTTCAGGGCCATATGGACAACATTAAAAGTTGGGCTGACAAGTTATAAGTAACACTAGTGCCAGACAATGACCATTTCTAATAATAGAAATTCTAAAGTCGTCACCCCTTGGCATCACCACCTCTGAATCTGCCATTACCAACATTCTAGGGGTTGCCAGTGACCTGAAATATGCCCAGCTATATAAATATTCCAACTTCTAAACTGTACACACCAACAATCTACAATTGTAACTGTATTCAAAGTCATGAAAAAAATAATATATTTATTGGTTTGTGGTTGAATCTGGCTAAGAAAGCATCAATCCATTGTACACAAATATTATACTGCCCATTGGGATAGGAAATTAAGCCTTGCTTTTCCCAGAATCATCACAAAATTTACAAGTTTAAAAACTATGCAGAACTCCCCAATTTGCATATCTTTCAGAGCCAGGTTGACAGAAAGCATAGGCCAAATTTCTGTATTTAGCAAGAATTACTAGTTGTTACAAATAAATAAAATCTAGCAACAGATAGATAATTTTGACACAGCAATATAGAATTCTTCCAGTTAAAACTAACCCACTTATAAAACTTTGCTTTTGATTGCACATACAGAAAGATACTAAATACATGGATGTTATGGGCAGAAGTGAAGACTCTTCAGTAGCCCCTATCCACAAGGTTTGTTGAGGTGATCCTTTTGCTAATAGGAATGCTGCTGCTTAATTTTTCTTCTCCAAGTACTTTCACTTATTTGATGGTGGCACAGAAAGGCTGATTCTTATTTATAAAGGTCTTTGACTTATTAATTAAAAGTCATAGCATACAGTAACAGATGAGGGGAAATAAATGGAAACAAATAGAATTGGACTGGTATGATACTGGATACACACTGGTCCATATGTGTTTTTTGTTCTGGATGGTCGGGTAGTCTGTATCAGAGCCAGATGATTTGGAAGATCTGGTCCAGAAGGCAGCATTGGAATACCAATATTAAGAACTGCAGCTTGCCAATTTTATGGAAGTAAAGCCTTAGGCCTTGGGTAATCACGCTCAGTCATATATTTTTATTGTGCTACTAATTTTACATCAGTTCTCCAGCAAATCCCAGTATTTCCAATTCTGCTTTGAGTTGGCAATTCTGCCTGAAATGTAAAGCAATGGCCATTAGGTGGCAGTGCAGGATCTCTTATAGGTAAACATCTTAAAAGTTACATTGTTATTCCCAAGAACATTGGAATATAGGTCTAAAACAATTAAGAAAACGTCATCATATGTTTGATTCCTCTTAGCATTATAGAAATGAAGCTCTCTGGCCCATCAGCAACTCTGGAATTATGCTCAATCACAATCTCTAACTTTATAACTCAGGTTATCCCCCAATCCACCATTACCATCAAGCCAGGAGATCAATCGTGGTTCAATGAGGTGTGCAGGAGGGCATACCAGGACCAGATCCAGATAAACCTAAAAATATAGAGGTCAATCTGACGAAGCTATTACACAAGACTTTTCAGTATCAGCAAACAATTGCTGATGAGTATGATTATCCAACTCAGAAATTCTGTTTCATTAGCCGTGAGTTCTTTGGCATGACTGATGAGCCCGTTCCTAGAGCCACGCCTCTGACGACACATTTGGCAGGAGTTTTAGGAGGTGAAATTAGGCCTTGGCCTTGAGATCATTGGCGTTCCTTAATTCGGTTCCTTTTCGGAACTTCCTCTTGCCGAGGTGTGTTTTCAAAGAATTCTGCTCCGTCACTCAGGAGTTTCCTCTAAGTCGGTTGCTTCTGAATGAGGCTGTCCCAGGCATTGACATCTGTGTTGCATTTCTTGAGAGAAAACTTTGGAATGCTTCCTTTGTCTTCTTCTCATTTGGGTGCATCCCTTCAGTGGGATAAAAGTGATTTGGCAGTAATGGCAGACATGGCAGTCAGAGAACTCAGACATCCTAAGCACATGGCCAGCCCAGCAGCGTCAGTTTTGAACGATTATGGTCTCGATGCAGGCTTACTATACCAATTCATGAGTGGTGGTGGAAAGTTAATGAATTAACCAGAGAAGGAGTGTCCAAAAAGATCCCTACCACCACGATGGAGTCCAGCACATCAACGTACAACATAAGGCTGAAGTGGCCATAAGTGCCAAGTGGAAGTTCCACCTCAGCCTCCTCCAGAGGTTTGTAGCATCACAAATGCCAGTGTTTAGCCAATTCAGTTCACTCCACGTGTTATCAAGAAATGGTTGAAGGCACTGGATACTGCAAAGGCTGTGGGCCTGACAACATTCCAGCAATAGTACTGAAGACCTGTGCTTCAGAACTGCTACTCCCTTAGCCAAGCTGTTCCAGTACAGTTACAACACTGGCATCTATCTGACCAAGTGGAAAATTGCCCAGGTATGCCCTGTACATAAAAAGCAGGACAAATCCAATCCAGCCAATTACTGTTCCAGCAGTCTGTTCCCAATCATAAGATGGAAGTAATCATGTGATAGATGTAAAGCGATAGAAGGAGTTGCTGAAAGTCATGTGGTTCGTACTCAGCAATAACCTGCTCAGTTTGGGTTTCACCAGGGCCATTCAGATCCAGACCCCATTGCTTTAAACAAGGACAAAAAAGCTGAATCCAGAGGAGAGATGGGAGTGATTGCCTTTGATATCATTTGACTGAATGTGGCACCAAGGAACCCCGGCAAAACTGGAGTCAATGGGAACCAGGCAGAAATCTCTCCACTGGTTGGAGTCATACCAAGGGAGATGGTTGTTTTTGCTGGAGGTCAATCATCTCAGCTTCAGGACATCTCTGCAGGAGTTCCTCAGGGTAGCATCCCAGGTTCAACCATCTTTAGCCATTTTCCTCTTTTACAAGATCAGAAATGGGCATGTTCACTGATGACTGCACAACATTCAGCAACTCCTTGATTACTGAAGCAATCCATGTCCAATTGCAGAAAGATGGGGACAGTATCAAGGCTTGGGTTGGCAAGTGGCAAGTAACATTCATGCCACACAAGTGCCAGGCAATGACCATCTCAACAAGCAGTAAACATCACCCCCTGATGTTCAATTGCATTACTATCAGTGAATGTCACACTGTTAACATCCTGGGGGTTACCATTGACCAGAAACTGACCTGGACCATACCTGTAAATACAGTGGCTACAAGAGCAGGTCAAAGACTAGGAGTTCTGCAGTGAGTTACTCATCTCCTGACTGTCCAAAACCTGTCCACCATCCACAAGACACAAGTCAGGAGTGTGACAGACTCCATTTGTCTGGATGGGTCAACTCCACCCACTCTCAAGAAGCTCAATATTATTTAGGATAAAGTAATCTGTTTGACTGGCACTCCGTTACCACCTTCAATATTTACTCATTTCACCATCGATGCATAGCGGCAATGAATACCATCTACAAGATGCACTACAATAATACACCAAAGATCCATTGACAGAACCTTCCCAAATCCATTACATACACTGCCTAGAAGATTAAGAGCGGCAGATGCTTTTAGCAAATCAACAGCAGGCTCCCCTCCAAACACTCAGCATCCTAACGTGGAACTATGATTGGTTTCTTTTGTAGATGAAATGTTGGTGAATGAGTTTCATGGTATTTTGTTCAGCATGTCCCAGGGTGAATCTTCTTACGCAATCTTCTGCTTTTCACCTCACTAAGTATGCAGTCGAGCTGTTGAGTGCAGATCACAGGGAATCACAGAGTCAGGAAGATTGAGACTTTCCAACTTACAAGCCTCTGCTTCCATAGTTAAAGCCCAGCTCCACACTGCATCAGAGGGGGCAGGTCAGAAACTGTCACACAGGAAAGGAAGGCTCATTCCCCATTTCTAGGACAACAGATCTGCTGGACGGAGTGAAACTGATTGAAAGGAGGTGAGTCCTTTTTTTGCAGCTGAATGCCTCAGGAAGCCATATCAACAGACCCTGCCAGCTTGGAGCCAAATCACAAGTGGGGTCATTGCTGTGTCCTGGGTTAAAAGGAACACTCACCAGTGCAGAAAGAAGGTCAATGATCTTCTACTCTCAGTGCTGATGAAGTGAAAATGGAAACCAAATGGGTAGCATTATCTTATCGATGGAGTTATGATTATTAAATTACCCCATGAACAGCCTCAAAATCCAACATTTTAATTCCACTATCAAATAAAAGACTGATAACTTACTTCACTCACTTAGCATGCAGTGGCTCCCGGTTTGTGAAGTTACTACATGGTTGACACTCAAAATAACGAGGTTTTAACTTCATGTTAGCGTGAGTGACTTCCAGGCTCTGCCTGTGATGCATGGACTCCTTTGATCCTCCATGTTCCCTTTTCTGTTGCTGTTCCTGTGATCCTGATTACTTCCTAACCTCCCTGTTTCTGTTGAGCTCCTTTACTAAATTACTCTTGTCCCCACTTTGTGCCCAGACCCTATGATTTGGATGTTACCATCTCCTTATAGGGCCCTACATCCTCTCCATTGTGGAGGCCAGAGTTGCTATGACCTGTTTGAAGTCCTGGTTCCAGAGCACTCAGACACTGAAGTCCCATCTTACTATTTATGACTGTCCCCAAGGAATCTGGGGACTCAAGTGGGACCAAGTGCCTGACTACCCATGGTCAACCCCCTGGGCTGGAATTAGACAAGCCCCTTGAATGACTATGGCTACACTTTTGACTGACTTTACCTTCCCAAGCACCATTGACTTTCACACATTATCATTCACCTGAATCGCATGCAGTGTGTTTGCTGCATAAGCTGCTGGCACATGTGATGTTGAACGAGAATGGTGCCACACAGCAATATGTCCACCTCTGAATGACAGATTGACTGTTCAGTGCTCCTCATCATTCAAGCTGTCTGCCTCTCCCTCTGCACTTAGAGAGCAATGCAAGCCACACAGGGGTTGGCAGCTTGTAGCTGAACATTAAAGACTTTGGGTGCTAAACAGGAAATGTAAGTGAGCAGAGGCTGTCATCCTCCACGTAAGCACAAAATTCAGTGAGTAATAATCTGCCCTATTTTGCCAATCCTTTATTATCTCTTGGTCAAATTCCAAGAATACCCTTCCTAACAGCACTGTACATATCTCTCTATCCCAAGGATTGCAATGTTACATACAGACAGCTCACCATCACCTTCTCCAGGGCAACTGGGCACGGGCAATTAATGCTGGCCTAGCCAGACCCACATCCCAGGAAAAAAATAAGGTCAAGGATTTTTTTTTAAGTTTCAAAATGAGGATTTATGATTAGTTATTGACTGTAGAATCACTGAAGAATTCTGATTGGAGCTACTCCATTGATTGATAGCAAGCTTTTCCCTCAGGTCCTACTGATAGATATTTTTAAATCAATCTGGTCAGACCTGTTATGACACACCTCTGGAGCAGGTGGGACTTGAACCCAGGTCTCCTGGCTCAGAGATAGGGCACTGCCATTGTGCCTTAAGAGCCCTTTGAAAAGTTCTTGGTTATTGGGCCCCCGGGCCCCCCCCCCCCCCACTCCCCCGCCAACGCCTTAAAACTGTGTCTTCCTAGCATTCCATTTCCAGCATTAGACCTCATTTAACTGCAATGTTACTGTAATAACTAGCCTTCTACAAATGTGAACAGAAGATCTATTGGGTGCCGCACTACCTTACATATGTGCGTAGTGGTTTAAAAAACGAGAAATTTCATTCTTGGAAGGAATGAAAACTAACCTTCAGCTGGAGGTGAGCAAGGGGGCAATGAACAACTGACATCATGAGCCATGGTCATTAGCCAAAATGATTCACACAATTCATTGACACAGCAGAAGCTACTTGCTCCTAGAAACAGAGCATATCTACAAGTGCTCAGGGGCAATGGGCTGTCCATACATGGCACTTCACTTCCTCGTCATGAGTTACCTTCTTGAGATAGAAGATGGGCCAGAAGAGCAGGAGTAAGAGCTAAGGAAGAATTCCATAACAGCATGGGTAGAGAGCAGGATACTGCTTTCACAACTTTAATGAGACTGACACATTCCGCACCTCTGATATTGGCGAAAGAATCCCCAGCAGCTGCAGTTGTTTACTGTCTGTGTCTAATTAACTAACATATCATATCGAAACTGTTGCTACTAATGAACTCAATAGACTCTGAAAATTACTCACAAATGGTCAACTGCCAATGTTCGGTAACTGTGATTACAAACACCCTAGGCACATATCCATTCCCCCCTACCCCCAACCAAACAAAAATCAACAGAAGCACCATTAATTAACATATTGAAAGGAGCTAAAGACACAGAAATATAGAAATTATGAAGATGGACTCAACAAATTCAGCACCAGGACCAACATCTAGATGAACTGGTTGCAGGCCATCGTACTCTTCAGTTGATACGTATGGAGCCAATTTTTAGGTGCAAAATGCATCAATTTCAAGCAGAATTCTATTCTTAAAAGCCAATCAGATTCTACGCATGTGCTAATGCACTCAGTTACATACTTAAATGAATCTACAATCTGAGTGGTAGACATTTGAAGATATGGTGCTGATGGAAATGTTGGAGTTAACTGGACAAAAAAAAATTACATCTCTATTTTGAAGACATCAGTGCTGTTTGTTGTAGGTTTCTCCCAGAAGGATTTTTACTGACTAACTTTACATCTTGCATGGGCTGTTTTCCTTAAACCACATTTAAATGGTTACATTAACCAAGAAATGCATATGTTCTGTACAACACACTATTATTTGTGACTTGATTTATCCTATGATCCTCAATTATGAATATTATGTAAATTGTTTTGAGGCATTAACCAACAGAGTATTAACAATGCTCGCTTTCAGTGTACTCCACATTTTGTGCCTCTTTGGATGAATTTAGCATTTCATTATTAGGTTTTGCCCCAGGCTTGTTGTGCAGTTCTAAAATTTATTTCAGGCCTTTGCTGATGAGAACTGTAACGGGAGCCTGATTTATCAATTCTGGATTTATACATAACTTCTGTGTGAATGGATTAGGTAAGGGATCCAATAGAGCTATTGGTTCACCTGCTATGTGATGCTTAGCTTTAAAAAATACATTAAATAAACCATTAGTCTTATATCAACAATTATTAAAATAATGGAATGGACCAGCAGGGAAAGAAAAATTAAGAGGATACGTGGAAAAAAAAATCCCCCATATCATGGCAATTAATAATTACCAGTAATAAGAGTTCTGGCCAACCAAACGCTTTCGGTGCAAAATCCATTTACACTGATCATTTGGTACAGAGCCATAACTCATGGTGTGCTTAAATCTATTCAGATTTAAGTGACTATCCTTTATCCCTTCACAACAACCTTTCCCTCCTGAGTTCCTGCTTTCACAAACCAAAACTGCTGCCTGCCCTGCATTTGCAGCCTCTAGTTGGAAGAGCATAGCATTAATGAAGTAACCCCAGCTCCTGCTTGAGAAAGTCAATCCTGTCTTGTATATTAACACAGCCATGCCATTGAGGCTATCACTCATGTGGGATGAATAGAATCATAGTATCCCTACAGTGTGGAAGCAGGCCATTCAGCCTACTGAGTCCACACTGACCCTTGACGATCATTCCACTAGACCCAGCCCCCTACCTTATAACCCTACATTTCCTATCACTAATCCACCTAGCCTGCACATCCCTGGACACTATGGGCAATTTGCATCACCAGTCCACCTAAACTGTACATCTTTGGATGATGGGAGGAAACTGGAGCACCCGGAGGAAACGCGTGCAGAAATACGGAGAATGTGCAAACTCCCTGGGGCTGTGAGGCAGCAGCGCTAACCACTGAGCCACCATGCTAACCTGACACGTCCACAGGAACCAGGTAGGCCAGACTGAAAAGATGGTTGGTTCACCAGAGAGCAAGGGGGCACACAGATTCTGTTGCCGAGGATTCAGGTAAAGTTCTCACTAATGCAACACAGGACAGCTCTGACAGAAGTTCACTATGTGTATCTGGGTGCATTGGCTGCCATGGCAGACAGCACCCTGTCACTGTCAATTAATATAGATGTTCACTATTCCAACTAGGAGTATGATATTGTGCAGAGCTTGGTCTCTCCACGCCCTCGGCACCATCTTTCTGTCACACTGCAGACCCAAAGACACTGGCACTGCCATATGTGGTGCAGCCTTCATATGGACATGTCATCTGTTCCTTTCTCATCTGTATGAGGATGTAACATCATTCCTTGGAAAATATAAGATCTCATCAAAATGCCTTGAGGAACAGTCTGGAGTACATCCAAATACTTTGTAATAGATAAAGGGTGGAATTTTCCCAGCCCCTGAACAATGCGAGCAGTGAGAAAGGCAGGAATCTTTCATGAGATGGCTGGGAAGGAGCTTCTCGTTGTTGAGCAAGAAGTCTCATTTTCCAACTAAGTGTTGGATTGCATGATGATATTCTCATCAGTGTGTAGTGAGAGGCACGTTAGCCTGTATTAACATCCTCATTATTATATAGTCTCACCTTATTTAGATGCAGGTCCTCATTCTCATACCTGCTAGATAGAAACTAAATAGTGACAATTCTTGGCCCAAAAATCAGGGGATGTACCTAGCGCCTCCAGCTCATTGCTTGCTCCTTTAGTCCTCCATCTTGGACACCAGTTTCCATCATCTCAAGGCACTCTCAATGGACAAAGCCTACATGCATCAGCTATCCACAGACATTGGCTCCCGACATGTGCCAGTCTCACAACAGCCTCATTACACATCTCCTATCCATTTACAATACAGCTGTGCACTTCAGTGCTAATTTATGGCGTTTTTAATTGCAGGACACTTTGCAAGTACGGACAGGAACCCAACTCGTGGATTTGACGAAGGTTCACAAGGACAGGAATCCAACTCATGGATTTGACCAGTGTGCACCTCAGGACTACTCGCTTGGTTTCTAAGCACTCGCTTGGTCTCTAAGCACTCGCTCACTTAGCTCCTACTTCTGTTCTTCACAGCATTCTGCTTTGCCTTGACTTTTTGCACTTTGCCCCTTCTGCCACAACTTAAAGGCTCACTTCATCTCTGTCTTGCCTTGTTGATTGGAGAAGATACAAAGCCAGACGGCTTGTGATTGGCTGTCAGCAGTCATCTATCCAGGGGGTGGATAAGTTGCTGCATGACACTGTTCTATATCACTCACACATCTGCACCAAAACAAGACAATTTGCGAAACACACCATGTTTGCATCAATCAAATGGCCATGTTTCGAAGTCTAAATGGAGCAGTCCTTACTCAAGTCAAAGGAGGCAGTTTTCAGTCAAACAGTCCTGATGCAGTAAGTCAAAGCAAACTTCTGATATCAGTCCAAGGGCTTGGACATGGTTAGTCAGCTTTGAGGGGTGGGTCATGGTCAGAGAGTGCATATCACCTGCAGATCAGGGAGTGAGCCACAGTCTGTCCTGTAGGTCCAGTGCCAACTGCCAAGGAATTTGCAGTAATTCATTTGGGGATCTACACACAGGTAAATCAGGAGTCTACTCAAACACCAGTCAGAGTAATGAAATTTGGAATATTGCTGTTGAAAGGAAGTTGAGAAGTCAATAGTAGGCAGCATGATGGGCTGCAGAGAGGACAATAATCGTGAATGGGAGTAATGTGTATGGAAGTCCCCTTTATTACCAAGCTGAAACTATGACTCACCAAGCTGAGAATGACCTGCATTGACTGTCATCTTCATGCAAATCATAAATGAAATACGTCTGTGACTTCTCCCTGAGAGGAATCTTACTGTCTGAGCATGTGGACCTTGTTAACATTATGGGGCCCTTCATTAATTAGGCATTAATCAGGCACTTTCACAAAATGTAGATCAGTAATCATATCATCAAACAGTGAAACACATGCAGTGTCCAACAGTGAAGGCTGTAATTACTGGCCACAAGCAAGTGTCATTGGTAAGATGTTGTTGTGGGAGGGCAAGGTCTCAGCACTCATACACTCTACAATGTCCTGCTGTCTCTTTGAAGCTGCATTCATTAGTTGAAGGCCCCTTTGATTTGTGCTAAACCTTTGTCCAACTGCAGAAGCCACTTTGGGCCTGTGTGGGATCTCTCAGCCCACACGTGTTAAGGCTGTTACAGGTGCAATTTATACCAGATCACACTGCTTTGCATTGTTTGCCTGAGACCAGGTCAGTTCTGTAGCCAGGTGCTAGGTGCTGCCAGTATAGCTGGCTCCTCCTGGGGACTGTTATATATGTCGTGTTGAGAACCGCCTATCGTAATGTGGCTGATTCCATCAACAGCAAAGGCTTCCATTCCACTACAGCGCAAGAGATCTGTGATGATGAGTGATTTGTTTTAGTGGTCTATGGTAGGTACCCCTCGAGCTGCCATGGTGCTTATGTCGTTGAGAATTGTCATGCTCCTACTATGTTTCAAGGACCAGAAGCCATATAAGGATGGCCGCTGGGGAACAAGAAGTACGTTTTACAACAACAGCTGAAGACTCCATCACACAACCCTCTGACTGAGATACAATACAACTCATTCTTCAACAAATAGGGCTGCTGAAAGTGAGGTTTTCAATGCATGGATTGGACTGTGGGTGCCTGGCAATACACTCTACACAGAGTGTGTCACATAATCCTAAAATGCTGTGCTTTGCACAATTGGAACAGTCAAAGAAAGGGATCTGATGAAGGCTGCAGTAGTCATCCATGGATGAAGGTGAGGACAGTGAGAAGATTGAGCATTGTCCTTCACAGAGCATGATAGAGCACTGCAGCATCAAGCACAACCAACCAGATAGGATTTATCCTAAAAGCATTAGACAGGGTAGATTCAGGAAGGATGTTCCCAATGACAGGAGAGTTCAGAAATGAGGTTCAAGTTCAAGAGACATAGGATAAACCATTAGGACTGAGATGAGGAGAAATTTCTTCATCCAGAGAATGGTGAGCCTATGGAATTCACTGCTACAGAAAACAGTCAAGGCCAAAACATTGTTTGGTTTCAAGAAGGACATTTTTCTCTACAGATCCTCAAGCACACGGTCTCAGCAATGCGCCAACATCTTCTGGCACTACAATCAACCTTACCCCAGCTCAGAGCCTCCCTCTCCCAGACCTGCAAAGGACCTCTTCTGCTTCACATTCTGCGCAGGATCCACAACCTTAACCAATGCTTTTACTCCGCTGTATCTGACACTAAAAACTGTAAGTACACTAAACTTACCAGTGCCTACCGTGAAACACAGACCTTTCTCACACCCACAAGTCTTCAACCCTACCCAGGACCTCCCCCTCCATGTGCCTGACACCATTGACCATGTGGCAACCATCACCTCTACCGCCGATGCCACGAATCTTGTGACTTCCACCGACACCTTTCACGTAGCTTCCGCTGTCGTGAACCGTGCCGCTGTTACATCCACTTATACCGCGGACACCGCCGCTTCCATTGCCAACGCCAAGAGCACCACCGAAATCAGGGACGCTGCTGCCAACACTGCTGCCATGGCCAACATCAATAATGGCGATGTCTCTGCCACCGACACCACTGACGCTGACATTGCTGTTCCCCCTGCCGACGTCACTTCCGCCAACACCCAAACCGACATCGATGTCACCCCACCCACCGCCAACGTCGCTGACGCTGATGGTGTCACTAACTCCACCCCCAGACCCAGCTCCACCCCAACAGCCACCAGCTCTACACCCAGTCCCAGCCCCAAACCCTGCTGGGTATTCACCATTCCCCCTAGACCTCCCCCTCACTGAGGACAAAGGGTCAATCCTCATTAAAAGACTCACCTTCATGCCCTACCGCCCACACATCAATGAATACTGCTTGGACGTCGAACAGTTTTTCCGCCGCCTCCACGCCTATTTCTTTAGCAGCGAGTCTAACCCTCCCTCGACAGACCCCTTCTCCTGCCTCCAACACACCCCCTCCTCCTGGACACCACCTCCATGCCTCCTACCCTCTCTCGACCTCTTCATCTCTAACTGCCGTCGCGACATCAATCACCTCAACCTCTCCACCCATTCCAAACCCTCCCCCATGGAACACGCAGTCCTCCGTTCCCTCTGCTCCAACCCTAACCTCACCATCAAACCTGAGGATAAGGGAGGCACAGTTGTGGCATGGCGCACTGACCTTTACATCGCTGAGGCCAGGTGCCAACTCTCTGACACCTCCTCCTACCGCCCTCTCGATCATGACCCCATCCCTGATCACCAAATCATCATCTCTCAAACCATTCATAACCTTATCACCTCAGGTGATCTCCCACCCATGGCCTCCAACCTCATCGTTCCCCAACCCTGCAGCGCCCGTTTCTATCTCCTTCCCAAAATCCACAAACCTGACTGCCCTGGTCGACCTATTGTCTCCGCCTGCTCCTGCCCCACTGAACTCATCTCCACTTAACTTGACTCTATTTTCTCACCTCGGTCCAGGAACTCCCTACCTATATCCAGGACACCACCGACACCCTCCACCTCCTCCAAGATTTCCAATTCTCTGGCCCCCAACACCTCATGTACTCTGTGGACGTCCAGTCGCTGTACATTTGCATTCCCCACACAGATGGTCTAAAAGCCCTCCGTTTCTTCCTCTCTCGCAGGCACAACCAGTCCCCCTCCACCGACACCCTTATCCGCTTAGCTGAACTTGTCCTCACTCTTAACAACTTCTCCTTCAACTCCTCCCACTTCCTACAGACAAAGGGGGTGGCCATGGGCACCCGCATGGGTCCGAGCTATGCCTGCCTCTTCGTAGGATACGTGGAACAGTCCGCCTTCCGCTGCTACACTGGCCCTAAACCCCCACTTCTTCCTTGCTACATAGATGACTGTACTGGCGCTGCCTCATGCTCCCACAAGAAGCTTGAACAATTCATCAACTTTACTAACACCTTTCACCCCACCCCAACCTCAAACTCACCCCAACCTCAAACTCACCTGGACCATGTCCAATACCTCTCTCTCCTTCCTGAACAACTCTGTTTCCATCTCTGATGACTGCCTTGTAACCGACATTTATTTCAAACCCGCCGACTCCCAAAGCTACTTCGACTACACCTCCTCTCACCTACCCTCCTGCAAGAATGTGATCCCCTACTCCCAATTCCTCCTCCTCCGTCACGTCTGCTCCCAAGATGGGGCGTTCCACTCCCGCACATCCCAGATGTCCTCGCTTTTCAAGGACCGCAATTTCCTCCCTCCAGTGATTGAAAATCACCAAACGTATCTCCTGCATATCCCATACCTTACCTCCCCCCAACAAAAACAAAAATAAAGACAGAATCCCCTTTGACCTCACATATCACTCCACCAATGTCCGCATCCAATGTATCATTATCCGCCACTTCTGCCACCTACAATCCAACCCCACAACCATAGAGATATTCTCCACCCCACCCCTATCTGCTTTCGTAGGGGCCGCTCTCTCTGTGACTCCCTCGTCCACTCCACACTCCCCACTAATCCCACCTTTCCCTGCAACCGCAGGAAGTTCCACACCTACCCCTACACCTCCCCCCTCACTTCCATTCAAGGCCCAAAACAAACCTTTGACATCAGACAGGGGTTCACCTGCACATCCGTCAACTTGGTCTACAGTATCCACTGCTCCCAAAGTAGCCTCCTCTATATCGGTGAGACAATGCGTAGACTTGGGGACTGTTTTGTCGAGTATTTGTGTTCTGGACGAGACAAACAACAACACCTTCCAGTCTCGAAACATTTTGACTCCCCCTCCCACTCCCTGGGTGACATGTTCATCCCGGGCCTCCTCCAGTGTCACAAAGACCTGTAAACTGGAGGAGTAGCACCTCATAATCCGCCTCGGGAGCCTACAGCCCAATGGCCTAAACATAGATTTTACCAGTTTCAAAATCTCCCCACCTTAGGCCTCATCCCATGACCAACCCTCCCTCTCATACCTGCCTTATTGACCTGACACAACCTGTCCATCTTCTCTCCCGCCTATCCGCTCCTCCCACCTCACTGACTAATCCCAACCACTGCCTACTTGCACTCACCTATCACCATCCCACCTACCTTCCTCAGCCCCTCCCCCATTTCTCTATCTATTTCTGAGCTCCCCTGTCCCTCCCCATTTCCGAAGAAGGGTCCTGACCTGAAACATCAACTTTCCTGCTCCTCTGATGCTGTCTGGCCTGTTGTGCCCCTCCAGCTCCACACTGTATTGTCTCTCATTCCAGCATCGGGAGTTCTTGCTATCTCAGCACTATATTATAAAGCCTACTTTCACCTCCATAGTTATGAATGAAAAGCTGGTGCAAAAACTGAAGGCAACAGGTCTTACTTTGAACTAGACCAGACAAGTTTAACTCACAATGTCATAAAAGAAACTTCCTCTGCATATGTTCTATATATTCAGGTTGCTTCGGTGCCTTAAAATGATTTTGAACCAGAATGAGCTGAATTAGCAATTCCATCAAAATATCAATGTTAGTGTAGACAAACAGTAATATTATTCCGTTTCCTCTGTTGAAGTGAAGTATCTATCAAACTGATGGACACTCATGCATACGAGATCACCCAAACATCAATTATAGCTTGAAAATGGGCAAGGAGATGGATGGAGTCAGTCTAGCAAACCTAAGCATCCTGGAGCTGTGGAAGGCAGACAGGATTTTAAGCAGCGTGTATTCACGGTAAAACTTTAATGATGATGAAAAAATTGGCTTAAAAAGAATGAGTAACAGATGCTAGTTAAGGATGACTCCCTGACTCTAAGTGTTGTCAGGTTAGGAACAAAAACCTGTTTGAAGTACTTCAGGAATTATTGTGTGAACCCAAGAACTTTAATATGATTCAGCATCAAAACAAAAGCTGGTCTAATTCAGATATGATAACATTGATGTGTGGGTGGCTAGAGAGACTAGCTAGACAGCCAAGGTAATGAAGGAAGACTTTGAAAGTAGAAAAAAATGACAGATGAGACTTGGCATGGAAAATGCAAGATATTACATGGTGAAGGATTAAATTTCATCAAAGCAATCAGTAGATTGACATTAGCTTGTTCCCTCTTTGGAGAGAAAGTATAGGTTGGCTGGACCTAAGTAAAGGAACATCAATATATTTCCTAAAGTTGATCTGTCACTTGGTTACTGGCGATTGTAACTGGTAACAGGCTTCCTTGTAATTTATTGCTGTTTGAATTGTGAGGCTAATTTACACTATTTGTATAACAAGGTACTAACTTTGTCTGAGAATTCATTGCCTCCTCTCACTTGAAAGGAAGAACATTAGTTGGCTGAAAACTGCATGCTAATTTCCATAATTTAGTAAAACCATGCCCCCATGTTGTGAGCATGGTTGGAAAACACAGCAGGAAAGGGCGTGGTGGCTTAGTGGTTAGCACTGCTACCTCACAGTGTCAAGGACTCAGGTTCAATTCCAGCTTCAGGTGACAGTGTGGATTTTGCACGTTCTCCCTGTGTCGACGTGAGTTTCCTCTGGGCGCTCCGGTTTCCTCCCACAGTCCAAAGATGCTTGTTGGATTGGTTGTGCTAAATTACCCATAGTGTCTAGGGTAGGAAATGCAGGGATAGGGTAGAGGGTGAGTCTGGGTGGGATGCTCTTCAGAGGGTTGGTATGGACTTGTTAGGCTGAATGGCCTGCTTCCACGCTGTAGGGATTCTATGAACAGTAACCAGTCATAGGCTTCATAGCAACTTGATTTCAAATGTCTACTTTATCCTGCTGCTGTTATTTATGCTGAATTTAAAATACCTCTGAAGGGCAGCTTCGAAAAGGAGTGTTCGATAGAGTGAACAAGGTGTGGGGCTGGATGAACACAGCAGGTGAAGCAGCATCATAGGAGCA
>JAHRHZ010000019.1:50867912-50894118 GCA_024137785.1 Ginglymostoma cirratum | reverse complement strand
GTGTTCAAGTCCACGCTGAGGCCATGTGTTCACGTCCACACTGAGGCCGGGTGTTCAAGTCCACGCTGAGGCCGGGTGTTCAAGTCCAGGCTGAGGCCGGGTGTTCAAGTCTGCGCTGAGGCCGGGTGTTCAGGTCTGCGCCGAGGCCGGGTGTTCAAGTCTGCGGCGAGGCCGGGTGTTCAGGTCTGCGGCGAGGCCGGGTGTTCAAGTCTGCGCTGAGGCCGGGTGTTCAGGTCTGCGCCGAGGCCGGGTGTTCAAGTCTGCGGCGAGGCCGGGTGTTCAGGTCTGCGGCGAGGCCGGGTGTTCAAGTCTGCGCTGAGGCCGGGTGTTCAGGTCTGCGGCGAGGCCGGGTGTTCAAGTCTGCGCCGAGGCCGGGTGTTCAGGTCTGCGGCGAGGCCGGGTGTTCAGGTCCATGATGAAGCCGGGTGTTCAAGGCTGCGCTAAGGCCGGGTGTTCAAGTCTGCGCTAAGGCCGGGAGTGCACGCTTGGTTTCACGCTTGATGCCACCTGAAGATGGGAGGTAAAAAGAAAAAGAAAAAATGACGCGTAAAGAGATCGAAAAAAAGAAGAGAAATGGACAGAACAGACGAGCTCTGGAAACGTACTCCGTCTCCCTGTTGGAGGCTGTATTAGTATGCGTTAACATGTTCCTCATTACATCATCTCACTTCATTGATACGCAGCTTCCCATTCTTCAACTCGCTGAATAGAAATTAGACAGTGATATTTCCCGACAGGAAGAACAGTGTAATAGGCTGGCATCTCCAGCTCACCGTATGCTCTTCTGGAGCTCCATCAGTCACCAGCATCTCAGGGTATGCTCCGTGGGAACAACCACACATATTTACCATCCAATAGGACTTCCAGTTCCATGGACAAAATGTAGTGTAATTTCCCCATGTCCAGCATGACCAAGGCAAATGAAATAAACAGTGCAGGGCAGCTGTGGACTGCCAGCAATTGACTGAGTGCATGGGTGGGATATGAAGATGGCACCTTTACCAGGAGTCCCAGCAGAATCTGAAAATAGCCAATGCTTCCTCCTGTAGCAAGTGGAAGAATATAATAAATGGGCACCAGAGGGGACAGTCGCACAGTTAGTGAAGAGAGTGTGGGAAGTTATCACAAAAAAACTTACCAGGATTCGAAGCAAAAACCCTTCACGAAACTCATAGAAAATGATAGCCAATTCCTGGTAAGACTCAGTCCTAACTATGCATAACATGGTAATAAAGGATTCAACAGATATTTATTCTTGCTCATTAATATGCACAAACATTACAGTTACGTTTAAGTCCCTAGGCTCATAATAAGCTTTACAGTTACAAAGAGCAACAAGCTTCCATTAGTGTGTCATGCTTCAAGTGATCTGAGTTGCAATAGAGTCCAAGATATTTTTACAATTGGGTGACATGTTACAATACGGTTATGGTGGCATAAATATCTCTCTTAAAGTTATTCTGACATACTGACCATGAGATATAGCACAACAAGTGGTAGCAGTCATTCTGTGATAGTCTGTCTTATCATCTGTAATTCAATCACTGTGGTCAGTCAGAGAGTGACTGCTGGATTCCATGCCACCACACAGATTAGGAGTGCTCAGATAAAATTGACTCTGCTAAGACATTTCTGGAGGAGTCATCCGAGATAACAAGCATGGGGCTGGATGAACACCGCAGGTCAAGCAGCCTAGGATTCCTGCTCCTATGATGCTGCCTGACCTGCTGTGTTCATCCAGCCCCATGCTTGTTATCTCGGATTCTCCAGCATCTGCAGTACCTTTTATCTCTGGAGGAGTCATGTATTACTTCATGGAGTAAGAGTCAAGATTTGCAATGTTTTGCTGACGGAGGAGAGGAAAGGATGAGGTGACCAATACAGAGATTTTCTTTTTGAGCCATGATTCCAAATCCCTTTTCACTAGCAATCCCTTATCTTTTACCTGTTGCAGATTCACACAGAATTCACATATTCACAAAGCAAAAATCAAAGTCACAAGGCCATCACAAAATAAACATTCAAAACAAATTCAAAAATCAAACCTTGGAATGTGGTAGATAAACGGCAACAAATCATTCTGCTGCAATTCTTTAGCACTTGCCACCTATGTCCTAGTGTGCTAGTGCAGTGCTAGCAAGGCTCCAAGATGGCTGCTAATGGCTTTGCAGCAGGACCTTGAGCAGATCCAGGCAGGAGAATGCCCACCTTTGGATTGCACCATCCCAGCATTGGGGCCAGTAGTTTGGATCATTTGCTGAAAGGCAACAACAAGGGTAGTGGCAGAATGATACTGCTGGAGTACAGATGCTATTATTCCAGAAAGGATAACGGCTTCAAATTCTGGAGATCCACTGCCAGTCCCCTGGAACTATCCCCGAAATATGTTAGAAGGGAGACAGTTGAACTGTTGTGAGACTTGGAGCTGTGAAAACTTTACCAAAGCCACATTAGCAAAAATCTGAGCTTATGTGGCAGGACACTGAGGCTGCACAACTTCAGTCTGAGCAGCCACTGAAGCAACCAGATATTGGGTGTTTTCTGATGTACTGCAATAAAAGTTGAAACATTGGCCACAAGATATTACAGCATGGTTAGGTTCAGGCATGTGATAATGGCAGTGGCTACCAGTTCCACACTGGTTAAAAAACAAGGCACAAAGCTCTATGCCAATTTGGTGCGAAATTCCATCATGCTGTTTGACACTGAGTGCAGGCTTGGCAGCAGGTTGACCAATGCATTAAACACTTTATTGTACATTGCTATGTGGGCAATCCCATCAAAGTAATTGAATTCTTGACAATTGAACCTATATGCAAATCTTGCCTTTCAGTGGGCTGGTACCGATGCTACCCTAGGATGCTTATTGTCTCACTACGTGCAAATCTCACCTTAATCTACACCCCAAAGTGACATCAGCTGAGCTGGAGGCTATGAGTACAGAATGAGTGACATTTTTTGTTAAGCAGCTCTTACTGTTCTACTGCTGTTAGTTAGGGTCTTCTTGGATATCTGAAAGGAGAAAGGGTCAAAGATAGGATTGCGGTGAGTGAGTTGGATATGTATGCTTTCAATGTATAAGTCTGAAGAAATTATACAATGACAGGGAAGTGGAATGTGAGAATTTGGATTAGGTACGAGGATTCTGTAATTTTCAATAGTCTTTGCCCCGTTTAGACTACAGCCTCAGTTGTGGCTACTCCAACAATGGCAAACAGCATCCCCTCCATGTGCACACAGAATGGTCGTCATTCTTGTCCTATGAGTCATGTGTTACTGCCCTCCGTTACATGTCATCTGGTTCTGCAAAAAAGAGGGAAGTGTATGAATGGTCAAGTTGCTGGCAATGTATACAGCAGGGGTGGCATGGTAGCTGAATAGATAGCACTGCAGCCTCACAGTGCCAGGGACCCGGGTTTGATTCCAGCCTCAGGCAACTGTCTGTGTGGAGTTTGCACATTCTCCCCATTTCTGTGTGGGTTTCCTCCGGGAGCTCCAGTTTCCTCCCACAATCCAAAGATGTGCAGGCTAGGTGGATTGGCCATGCTAAATTGCCTGTAGTGTTCAGGGGTGTGTGGGTTATAGGGGGATGGGTCTGGGTGAGATGCTCCAAGGGTCAGTGTGGACTTGTTGGGCCGAAGGGCCTGTTTCCACACTGTAGGGATTCTATGATGTGGGGATATGAGGATTGAAGCAATTCTAACTATGTGAAGGTGAGACATAGCTATATATGTGAGGTATGAGGTATTATAATCGGAAATTGTCAATAGCCAATGATGGAGGCTAATGGTGCATACCACAGCGTGGGGTTAATGGTACAATTGCTGGGATGGGGCATTGACTGAGTGTGACACTCACTAATATTGTCCACTTGAATGAGGTGAAGGATTTTTTTTGTGGCATTGATTTAAAGTCCCTGGCTACCTTCCTGACATTGATCTCCAAACCTATCTGGCTCCAATGGCTTCACAAATTTTACCGGAAGGCTCTCCTACCTTCTGTGGATAAGTGACATCTTTTCTTCTCTCCTGCACTGTCTCTAGTGCAGCCTGTAATGCATTCATGGATAATTATATTTCAATAACAAAAATGTGAATCTATAACATACATTACACAAATATAGAATTAAGCAAAAATAGAATTAAGATTACCATAAAAGGAAACCCAGCAAGTATGAGGAACATAGAGTTTTGGAAGAAAAGTTAAATTAACCTTGGTTAAAGGAAGATATTTTCACAGAGAAAGGGGGAAATGGGGATGAATATAAATTATGGTTGTTTTTCCCTTCTTAATTCCTCGAAAGTGATGTATTGTTTGACCTATTCTCTTTTTACTCCGATCACTGGCATAGGTTGAAGAGTTTTCGCCAAACCCTGATTTTTGGATTCTAATTTTGAAATAAACCCACATCAGAAACATTTAAGAATAAATTAAAGGTACGATTTACTAACAAAATATTCAGAATGCAAGGGGATTGCTTTGCTACACTACACGGACAACAAGCATTCAGGGAATTGAGTGACAAGAAATAACATAGGTTATAAATGATAGGTTTTGATAATTCCAGACGTATTAACATTCGGTTACAGTGATTTACAACTTGCCAGAGGTTAATGTCCCATAATAGTTTCTGCTGTGAACTGGGACAAGTGTTTTTGTCCTTCTCCTAGGTAAAGTATAGGTTTCTTTCCAGCCAAGAGCTTGACAGCAGTGTAGGCAATCCAGACAGGCTGCTAACTCATCCTTGAGACCTGTGGTCTCTCTGGAGGTCAAACAGCAATTGACTTAGAATTTCAGAATTTAATGCATCAAGGTCAGATTTCTGTCATGTGACAAAGGCAGGCTGGTATTTCAGGTGCTGATGGCCCATCTCTGTGGGTTAATTGGAAGACCGTTCAGCTAATAGTTGAGCTTTATCTGTCTCATTATAATTTCCATTACAGGTAACTGTAAAAGCATTAGTATTCCTTTTAAAACAATATGTTTTGATGGTTTCCATTGCTAGCTGGCTGGGAGCAGAGAATTCATCTCCAAGTCCTTTGTGTCAGCTTTAGCTAGAAATCTGGGTTCAGAATTTCTGGAAATATGATCATACGGTCCACCTTGGCTTTTTATGACTTCAGCAAAGAACAGAAGTTAAACATGAAAATATAGAAGAGAAAACTGCTTTATTTTGGAATTTCTCTGGGAAGGGGTTGTCAGGTTTTGGGGAGTGTCAGGCCAGGGATTGGGCCTGAAGTTGATCTGGCCGAGGTATTTTTGTGGGTGTCTAATATAAATACGGGGTCAGTTGAATAATTCCTCGGGAGTTAGACAATGTATTTAATAATGTAACCTCTCTTGATGAACTATTTGCTTAAGGTCATTGGTACACTCCGAAGTCATTGATAAAAGTGGATACTTTCTGAGGTTTCGAGGCATAGGAAAATTGCCCAGCAGAATCTTCAATTTCCCAGGCAATCCCTTTGGAATCTGCTATGATGGGGATTTTGCAGGGTTGCCATGTACAACTGCCATATATAACTACTGTCTGGCCGTCAAGAAATATGGCCCCATATAAACTTTAATACTTTTTTGTTCATGCCTATGTTAAGCACATCATCACGGTGGCTCAGTGGTTAGCACTGTTGCCTCACAGTGCCAGGGACTCAGGTTTGATTCCAATCTCGGGTGACTGTCCATGTGGAGTTTACACATTTCCTCTGGGTGCTCTGGTTTCCTTCCACACTCCAAAGATGTGCAGGATAGGTGGATTGGCTATGCTAAATTGCCCGTAGTGTCCAGGGATGTGTAGCTTAGGTGGGTTATGTGGGATGGGTCTGGATGAGATGCTCCGAGGGTCAGTGTGGACTTGTTGGGCCAAAGGGCCTGTTTCCACACTGTAGGGATTCTATGATCTTCTATGAAATATAGCTGTGTAGTGTCTAAGATCTCTCTGTTCACATGCTCATTCAAGACTGGTGTCTTATTTCTGACTGATGTCCAGGTCATGTGATCAGTTACATCATTGTTATTTACACAAATCTCATTCTAACACAAGAACACTTCTGGTCTGTAATTCACTATTTCTGCAGGACAGGAATGAAAATTAGAAGAATATTTGGAAGGATAGAGAGGCAAGAGAGAAGGAGGAGTAGCATTTTTGATTAAGGAAAATATTACTACTGTAATTACAGAAGATAATTCTGAGGGATCATTTAGTGAAAATATATAGGTTGAAATTAGAAATAAGAAAGCGGTGATCACCTTAATGGGATTGTACAACAGACGATTCCAATAGCCAGGGGGAAATTGAGAAGCATAGAGAGATCTCAAATATCTGTAAGAATATTAAGATTGTAATAGTAGATTTTAATTTTCCAGACATGGACTGGGACTGCCATAGTGTTAAAGGCTTGGATGGTGAAGAATTTGTTAAATATGTTCAAGAAAATTTTCTTTATCAATATGTAAATGATCCTACTAGAGAAGGAGCAAAATTTAACCTTCGCTTGGGAAATAAGGCAGGGCAAGCAATTGAAGTATTAGTAGGGGAACACTTTGGGGCTAGAGATTGTAATACTTTTAGCTTTTAAATTGTTATGGGAAAGGATAAGCCTTCCATAAAACTTTAAGTTCTTAATTGGAGTAAAGCAAATTTTAAGGGTACGAAACAAAAGCTTTCAAACATTGATTGGAGTAGACAGTTCGCAGGTAAACGGAGGACTGACAAGTGGGAAGCCTTCAGAAGTGTGATAACGAGAGTTCATTACATTCCTGTTAGAGTGAAAGGCAAGGCTGGAAAGATTAAGAAACACTAAATGAATAAAGATATTAAGGTTCTAGTCAAGAACAAAAGAAATCATAGATGAAGACAACTGAAATCAACTGAATCACTTGAATATTATGAAGAGTGTAGGAACATTCTTAAGAAGGAAATCAGGAAGGCAAAGAGGGGATATGAGATAGCCTTGGCAGATAAGATTAAGGATCATCCAAAATGATTCTAAAAATACGTTAAGAGCAAGAGAGCAACTAGAGAGAGAACAAGACCCCTGAAAGATCAATGATGTTGTCTTTGCGTTGAACCTCAGAAGATATGAGAGATATTAAATGAATATTTTGTGTCAGTTTTTAACGGTTGAGAAAGAAATGGAGGCTAGAGAACTCAGGGAAATAAATATTGATGATTTGAAAACAGTTCACACTACAGAAAAGGAAGTGCTACAGTCTTAGAAAACATAAAGATAGATAAATCTCTAGGACCTGATCAAGAGTATCCAAGACATTGTGGGAAGTTAGGGAGAAAATTGCAGAGCCCCTAGGAGAAATATTTTATGATATATAAACATAAGTGAAGTACCAGAGGACTGGAGAGTGGCTAATATTGTGCCATTGTTTAAGAAAGGCTGTAAGAAAAAGTCTGGAAACTATAGACCTGTGAGTGTCACATTGGAGGTGGATAAGTTGTTGGAGGTGATTCTGAAAGATAGGATTTACGTGCATTTGGAAAGGCAAGCATTGATTAGGGGATAACTTTAGTAAAGCTTTTGACAACGTTTTGCATGGTAGACTAATGAGTAAAGTTAGATCACATGGGATTCAGGATGACCTTGCCAATTGGATACAAAATTGGCTATATGATAGCAGACAGAGGGTGATGGTGGAGGATTGTTTTTCAGACTGGAGGTCTGTAACCAGCAGTTTTCCACAGAGATCAGAACTGGGTTCACTTTTGTTTGTCATTTATATAAATGAATTGGATGAGAATATAGGAGGCATAGTCCATAAGTGTGCAGGTGACACTAAAATTGGTGGTACAGTGCACAGTGAAGAAGGTTACGTAAGATTACAAAGAGATCTTGATCAGTTGGGTCAATGGCCTGAGAAGTGGCAGATGGACTTCAGTCTGGATAAATGTCAACAATTGTATTTTGGTAAAACAAACATAGGCAGGATTTATCAAATTAATGGTAGGGCCTTGGGCAGTTTTCTTTTATTCATTAATGGGATGAGGGTGTCACTGGATAGGCAGCATTATAGCCCATCCCTAATTGCCCAGAGGGCAGCTCAGAGTCAACTACATTGCTGTGGGTCTGGGGTCACGTGTAGGCCAGACCAGGTAAAGATGTCAGTTTCCTTCCCTAAAGGACATTAGTGAACCAGATGGGTTTTTCTAACAATCGACAATGGGTTCACGGTCATGATTAGATTCTTAATTCCAGACATTTTATTGAATTCAAATTCCACCATCTGCCGTGGCGGGATTCAAACCCAGGTCCCCAGAACGTTATCTGGTTAAAAGTCCAGCGATAATACCACTAGGTCATCAACACCCCTCATGATGTAGAACAGAGAGACCGAGGGGTTCAGGTATATAATTCTTTGAAATTTACATCACAGTTAGGCAGGGTCGTTAACAAGGCCTTAGCATGCTTGGATTCATTGCTAAGACTTTTGAATGTAGGTGTTGGAACATCATGTTGAGGTTTTACAGGACATTGGTGAGGCCTTTCTGGAGTAGTGTGTGCTGTTCTGGTCACCCAGTTATAGGAAGGAAATTGTGAAACTGGAGAGGGTTCAGAAGAGATTTTCCAGGAATGGAGGGTTTGAGATGCAAAATTGACTGGAAAGGCTTTGACTTTTTTCGCTGGAGCATAGGAGGTGGAGGGGCGACATTATTGAAGTTCGTTAAACCATGAGGGGCATAGATAAGGTGAATGACAAGGGGTTTTCTTGCCCTAGGGTGGGAGAATTCAAAACTAGGGGGCATATTTTTAAGGTAAAAAGAGAAAGATTTTTAAAGGACATGAGGGGCAACTTTTTTAGACAGAGAGTACTTCATATGTGGAATGAATTGCCAGAAAAAGAGCTGGATGCAGGTACAATTACAACATTTAAAATACGTTTGGATAAGTTCATGAAGAGGAAAGGTTTGGAGAGATGTTGGCCAAGTGCAGGCAGGTGGGACTAGTTTAGTTTAGGAATATGGTTGGCATTGACTGGTTGGACCGAAGGGCCTGTTTCCGTGCTGTATGATTCTATGACTGTATTTCAGCATTACGGCTTTAGGATTAAGAAGATAGAAGCTGTGTAAGGTTGTAATGACTATATGGACCTTCATTGGGTTCAATGGGTTTGCAGGGAAATGGTGTAGATTCTCAGTTATTATCCTCGGGTCGGCTGGAGGTCCATCTTTGGCAGGCTTGTGTGATCATTTGTTTGGCAGCAAGTTACAGAGAATGAGGGTAAGGCTAAGAGTTGAGGAGTTTGTGACAAGAGGGCAATTGAGTGATACAATATGTGGATGTGAAGCTGTTAAAGTGAAGGAAGATGTTTTTGGGTTGGAGAAGTGGGGTGTTTGTAAGCACATTGCTGAAGAAGAGTTAGGAGCCATCCCCCCAAGAGTACGGTGCGTCAGGCTCATTATGATTTAGAAGGACGAAGAATGGACTCATGCCCAGGATGGAAAAGGAAATAATTGAGTGGTTACTGTGTTACCAGCTTTGATGAGTTTGTTGACATTTTTGCAGCACTGTTCTATAAGTCCTTAGAATGGGTGAGTTAGCTTTTAATGTCAATGCCACTTCCCCTGAGCAAAAAGACTTACATTCTGGGTTGCTTGGAGTGCGTGTCATCACGCTTTTAACTTTCTTGAGGAGATTCACTATCTTGATGCCTTGACCTGCCATGAGTCCAGAGAGTCAGAATTCAAGGCAAGTAAAATAAAAATATTTCCATGACGTGCAATTATGTCTTAGAGATTGAAGTAAAGTAGTCAGTCCCTGTTTCTTTATTACCTTAGGCTCAGCTGAAAAGTGCAAATAATTGAAGGAGACTGTATAACTCCAACTCAAGGTCATTATTACAGACATAATTCTTCTTTAAAAAAAGTCTGTAAGAGTCACATAAGGTATTTCAAGGAAGTTTTCAAACAACGCTGGACAGTGCACAAGATCAATTGCTTTCTTCCTGTATCCAAATAGACAATGCTCATTTTACTCCCTCAGAATACTGGTGGGCTGATAGCATAGATGAATCCTAATCGACTCAAACATTTCAACTGCATGACTCATCTCAGTGAGCTGGCCTTGCACTCCATCGATAGTAAGTCAGGGATAAAAGGTACTGCAGATGCTGAAGAATCCGAGATAACAAGGTGTGGGGCTGGATGAACACAGCAGGCCAAGCAGCATCATAGGAGCAGGAAAGCTTGACGTTTCGGGCCTAGACCCTTCATCAGAAATGGGGGAGGGGAAGAGGGTTCTGAAATAAATAGGGAGAGAGGGGGGAGGCGGATAGAGGATGGATAGAGGAGAGGATAGGTGGAGAGGAGGCAGACAAGTCAAAGAGGCAGGGATGGAGCCAGTAAAGGTGAGTGGAGGTGGGGGGGTAGGGAGGACATAGGTCAGTCCAGGGAGGACGGACAGGTCAAGGGGGCGGGATGATGTTAGTAGATAGGAGATGGGGGTGTGGCTTGAGGTGAGAGGAAAAACAGGTTAGGGAGGTGGAGATGAGCTGGGCTGGTTTTGGGATGCGGTTGGGGGAGGGGAGATTTTGAAGCTTGTGAAATCCACATTGATACCATTGGGCTGCCTGGACCATCTCCAACACTTCTCTCTCCTTTCTGCACCTCTCTGTCTCCATCTCGGGTAACCACCTAGAAACCGATGTCCATTTCAAGCCCACTGACTCCCACAGCTACCTGGAATACACCTCCTCCCACCCACCTTCCTCCAAAAATGCCATCCCCTATTCCCAATTCCTTCGCCTCCAACGAATCTGCTCCCAGGATGAGACATTCCACTCCCGTACATCTCAGATGTCCTCATTCTTCAAGGACCGCGACTTCCCCCAACAGTGGTCGAGAACGCCCTCGACCATGTCTCCCGCATTTCCCGGAACTCATCCCTCACACTCCATCCCCGCAATAATAACCAAAAAAGAATCCCCCTCGTCCTCACGTACCACCCCACCAACCTCTGGATCCAACGCATCATCCTCCGACACTTCCGCCATCTGCAATCAGACCCCACCACCAAACACATTTTTCCCTCCCCACCCTTATCTGCCTTCCGGAGGGACCACCCCCTCCGCGACTCCCTTGTCCGCTCCACACTCCCCTCCAGCCCCACCACACCCGGCACTTTTCCCTGTAACCGCAGGAAGTGCTACACCTGCCCCCACACCTCCTCCCTCACCCCAATCCCAGGCCCCAAGGAGACTTTCCACATCAGGCAGATATTCACCTGCACATCTGCCAATGTGGTATACTGCATCCGCTGTACCCGTTGTGGCTTCCTCTACATCGGGGAAACCAAGCGGAGGCTTGGGGACCGCTTTGCAGAACACCTGCGCTCAGTTCGCAACAAACAACTGCACCTCCCAGTCGCGCACCATTTCAACTCCCCCTCCCATTCCTCAGACGACATGTCCATCCTGGGCCTCCTGCAATGCCACAGTGATGCCACCCGAAGGCTGCAGGAACAGCAAATCATATTCAGCCTGGGAACCCTGCAGCCCAATGGTATCAATGTGGATTTCACAAGCTTCAAAATCTCCCCTCCCCCTACCGCATCCCAAAACCAGCCCAGCTCATCTCCGCCTCCCTGACCTGTCCTTCCTCTTCTTCCACCTCAAGCCCCACCCCCATCTCCGATCTACTAACATCATCCCGCCCCCTTGACCTGTCCGTCCTTCCTGGACTGACCTATCTCCTCCCTACCCCGCCAACCTACGCTCACCTTTACTGGCTCCATCCCCACCTCTTTGACTTGTCTGCCTCCTCACCACCTATCCTCTCCTCTATCTATCCTCTATCCGCCTCCCCCTCTGTCCCTATTTATTTCAGAACCCTCTTCCCCTCCCCCATTTCTGATGAAGGGTCTAGGCCCGAAACGTCAAGCTTTCCTGCTCCTGTGATGCTGCTTGGCCTGCTGTGTTCATCCAGCCCCACACCTTGTTATATA
Source organism: Ginglymostoma cirratum (assembly GCA_024137785.1). Lineage (NCBI taxonomy): Eukaryota > Metazoa > Chordata > Chondrichthyes > Orectolobiformes > Ginglymostomatidae > Ginglymostoma > Ginglymostoma cirratum. Next base: position 50,882,170 of record JAHRHZ010000019.1, on the reverse strand, counting down.
GTAAGTCAGGCTTCTTTTCTAGCTTGTGAATTCTGAAGTTTTACCAAAGAAAGTCTGTTAAACTTGCATTTTCTTATTATAATAGCTCTTTCGTACACAATACGTTTTAGATGTGTTCAACATATTCTTATAAATGAAATATAATGCAAACATATTCGCTCAATTTGTAAATAAAAGTGTGAAGAACAGCGTAAACAATTTCTCAATATTTTCCCTTCTCACTGACTTGCAAATCCATTTTAGCTGAACTCACATTTATTTAGGATCAGAAACTGCTGAATAAGGATAATGTATGTCTGTACACATACACATATGTCTATACAAACAATTTTGCTTTGTATATACACCTTTTTGTTCTGGCATTTCAGAGGCTCAGCATTTGGTGATCTGCTCTACATCTTGTCTTTAAAGTATGCATGAGGTGGATGGCTTTATGGAGCATCCTCTGAAACAATGTATACATGGAGATATAATTTCTGTTACAAATGGCTGCTATGTTCATAGTTCCTTTGCATAGCACAAAATTCAGGATAGGGAGAATGGGGGTGCGATGGAGGAATTCAACTTCAACAGAAGAACAGATAATTAATTGTGGATAAGTGCCCAATCAGATACCCCAATTTAAAATAACTGCTTCCTTTATCATTTCAGTCTGATTAATCTGTGAAATTTTAAACATTGCATAAGTGATAATGGGACTGAGCTAGTAACCCAATGACCCAGACTAATGCTTGGGGTGTGCAAGTTCAAATCTTACCATGGCACCTGCTGTAATTTAAATTCAATTATGAAACAAATCTGGAATTAAATGCTATTTGCAGGGTCATTTCCATTCCTCATGAGGATTTAATCTATTGGAAATAAAGCAAATTTTTGAACTGCAACAAAAATGAAAGTTGAATGGAAATAACAGTTTGAGTTATTTGAAACCAAACCAAAAGTTACAGCAGAAGGTTTATGCAAAAGTATTGTAAAAATCTTAACATGGTGAAGTGTGATGCACAAGAGTTTCTGGATCAAGAGGGTTTTAATTGGCAAAAGTTAGCATCCTGTGATAACCAACAATTAAAAGTCATTGGCGTGTAGATAAGGATCAAAAAGCATTGCTTTGTTCAATGTGATAGAGGAAAACCAATTAGTAGTCTAACAATGCAAGGCTTTTGTCTTAATATATAGCTTATTGCATGGTAGTAACTAGGTACAAGAATTATTGATATGTTAGACAGTGTTACAGAGACTGTAAGAAAAGCCTTTTGGCCTTAACCCTGTGAGATCCTAGACCCAAATTCCGCATGTCATTATCATAGGGAGTGCTGCTTAAGGCATGCTTCAGCAATAATCCTCCAGATCCTTACACCTTTATATAGCAGATATAAGCTCTTTTCTCAGTAAGAAAAAGAGAAAGGAATTCTTGAGAATGCCAGCTGAGCATGGTGAATTGGATCCAGGAAGGTTAAGAGAAGCTGAATTGGAGCTAAGCTAGATTACCTTAGCCCACATGGAGCTGAGAAAGTGGAAACTGAGCTGGAGTTTAAGGATGAAAGAGAATGAGAAGAAAGGCAAGCCCACAAGGAGCTCAAGCTTAAGGAATGGAGCTCGAGTTTGGGAGGAATGACAGGAAAAAGAGAAACCAACTCATTTCCAAATACAGGAGTTGGAATTGGAGCTGCAAGCACAAAGAGATAGAAATCAAACATGGCATAAACTGCTTAGTGAACATCTCACCAAGCTGAATAACAGCCCAAAACCCCATAACCCCCAAACCAGGACTTGAAGCCTGAATATTCTCCAAATGCTTTTCCTAAATTTCCCAAATTCTTCACTGCATTCAGAGAAATAGCAGATCAGCTACACTTAGCTCACGAGCTGTGAGCACTGATGTTCAAAAAAACAGAAAAGCCCATGATATCTGTTGCCCCACCATAATATCCTGAAGTGGCTGTTGATTACAAACAGACTAAGGGTGCTATCTTTAGCGCCCATGGATTCAAGCCAGAAGCCTATTGTTAGCAATTCAAAAATTCACAAAAGTATGTGGAAATTCGAGTAATTGGATTGTGTTTGAAAAATGAGCACAATCTGCAAAAATAGACTGTATGTATGAAGGGAAAAGAGAATTGGTTAGATGTTTTGTTACCGTGCTTGGTAACATCCTCAGTGCAGCCTCTGATGAAGGTCTGTGTTTTCCCATCTGGTTCTTAAACTCTGGGGTCCATTGTGATGGATTGCCTCACTTCTGAGTTTCCTCCATAGTGGAATGTATATGGGGTCGAGTTCAATGTGTGTATTAATAGCGTTGTGAAGTGCCATGCTTCCAGGAATTCTCATGCTTGTCTCTGCCTAGCCTGTCCCAGGATCTTGGTGTTGCCCTGGAAGTGAGGCAATCCATCGCAACGGACTCCAGAGTTTAAAAACCAGGCGGGAAAACACACCGACGCTTCATCAGAGGCTGCACTGAGGATGTTACCAAGCACGGGAACGAAACGTCTGTGGAACAAACCAGGTCAGCGAGCCAACCAACTTCATCATCTCCTAACTTCCCAAAAGCTGTCCACCTGAAGGCACAAGTCATCTAAATTGTTAAATCTGTTTATGACTTTTCCAGATCTATTTTTCACAGTCACAGTGTATTGCCATAAAAGCAACAGAGACGTCAAACGTAGAAGCACTTCACTGAACTGATGAAATCCAACTCTAATACAAGGGTAGTTTTGTAAGAACTTCATAAAAGGTTCTGTGACAAGAAAAAAGACCTTGAGTTTGCAATGGCTGCATTCACTGTGTAGACTGTCATGCAAAGAAATCAACAAAGCAAGTGACCTGAAAAGAGTTCCTGCTTACTTTCAAAAACTTAATTCTAACATCATAATTTTAATCCACCTGAGAATTGTCCCTGTAGGTAAAATATTGAAATGCAAATAGCAAAACTAGGGATGACAATAATCCCTTGTTAATGACTATTTATGGTAAACAGAAAAAAAACATGCAGTTTTCAGCAGAAACAAATGTGCTTGAGGTAGTTGCTTCACTCTAGTCACACCTAGCATGAGTAGGTGACGAATATGTCAGTAAAAGCAGTAGACTGCCATTTTTCACAGTGGGAGCCTGTTAGCAGCAAGAAGCAGGTGTCTGTATCATTTGTGTGTTATCAAATTGGAGAGAAGCAGATGGAGGTAGACATATGAATTTGCCCAACAGCAGGTAAGTGCACTGCTCCTGAATGAGCTACAATGACTCACATAAAAGGTGAGATCCCTACTCTCAATTCTCAAACCGTGACATAAATTTAATATGTTGGCAGAGTTTGCATTGCAATTCTCAATGGGAGCTAGCAGTATTTTACTTTCCTTCAAGCTCTATTCTCCTTGACCTGTTTCTCAAAAAGCATTTGCAAATTCTCAGTAGCCATTAACAAAATATGAACAAACTCTATTGCTTCTAATTTTCTTGCCCTCTTTGCATCCACTTTCAGGTCTAAACATTGTGAAAGGAACCACAAATGGAATGCTAAGCAAAAATTAATTTTCCTCACCAGTTAGTCACATTTACACATTACCAACTGAGTAAAGTATAATGGGAAGATGCTGTTGGATAGGCCAGAAATTAAATGTTACAGGGCATGGACATGTAGCAGAAACTGTCATCCCTTTAATTTCAGTTAGTTCATTGGACTTAGACCAAGCAGGCAGACTCGCATTGGTTAGGGTGTTGCCATGAGGAATTCAGCAGAAATTGCAGTCTCCATCGACATTTCCTCATTGGAAAAGATGCAATATATGGACATTTGTGTGTGAATAAATGTAGCTTCCAGCATGCACAGATGAAGTGCATTGCAAGTCTGACTGATAAATTGGATTCTGGCATAATTCTTAGCCCAGTTGGGATTATTTAGGAAATTCTGTCCAATGACAGAATTACATCTAATATTGAGTATAGTGTCCAAACATTTAAAACCATGAAAGGGTTGGGCATGGTTGGCACACTGCCCACTGTGGACAATCAAAGGGACAAGTTGTTTTACATAGCTTTTGGGACATATAAGCCTAAATACCTAGCATCACAACGGCACTGAAACTCATACATGAGTGATTTATCTGATATGCAAATTATCTTTATGCTTTATGACAGCATCCTGTACTGAAAAATACCACTTGAGTGCTTACTGCAAGACAGTAGCGTGAGATGACTATCTTTACCTGTTGCTCAAACGGTTGAAGCACATTCTCTTCCACGGTAATCTGGAGTAGACTTGAAACTGTCCAGGATCCAAAGTGGTAGCCATAGGTCCTCTCATGTGTTTATGCAATACACAGTAAGTGAGGTTTGATCAGTGTAGCCAACATCATGCAGGAGAGTTTCGACGAGTCCTCAACATCAAACTTACACGTGATGCAATGTCTCGGGCCTCATTCATGAAGTTGCCAATAAATTGGGTCAGGTGGTGCATGGAAATATGGGCATGTGCACCTATATATTAAATAGTAACCATTGGCTTGTGGTCAACAGTAGCAGAGAACCCCATTGTCAGATTTATTAACAAATACATTGAAGAAAGTGAGCTCATTTGATTGGTCCATTTCAATGATAATTTTGAGTGCAGCCTGGACTTTTTAAGATGTGAAAAGCAATTATTTAATACAGTTGAGAATTCAATTGTTCAAACTGACATTCAAACTGACGTTGCAGACTTGCTCGCTGAGCCGGTGTGTTTGATTGCAGACATTTCGTCACCCTGCTCGGTAACATCGTCAGTGTGCCTCCGATAAAGCGTTGGTGTTCCGTCCCTCTTGTTATTTATATGCCTCAGTTTGCTGGGGTGGTTGGCAATATTTCCAGTTTTGTTCTTCAGCGGTTTGTATATTGGGTCCAGTTCAATGTGTTTGTTGACAACTTAGACCCCTGGGTATCAGAGTTGCCCACAAACCTACAATCACCCTGCGACAGCTACTGGCAAATGTAAAGGACCCCACACCCGCAACCAATAAAACTAATGTAATATACAAAATACCATGCAAGCACTGTGAGAAACATTACATAGGCCAAACTGGAAGTAAAGTGGCAATAAGGATACACAAACACACACAGACAGAGAAGGACATGAATTCGACTGGGACAACATGCCCATAATAGCACAAGTCTAACACATACATGCCAGGGAATTTTTGGAGGCCTGGCATTCCAACCAGAACTCCACCAACAACCCGAGCTTCTCAAAAAATGACATTCAAACAGTATATATTCCGTTCTCTCAAGAATTCAGAATAACATAGGTTATTAGTAAACAGCATTCCTTATGTAACCAATCCGATGCTAATGTTCTAATGTATAGAGTATTTCAAAAGTAGCCTACATGTGAACAAACCACAAATCAAATCTGGCATATATGGTTTCAAAAACAGAAATTGCTGGAGAAGCTCAGCAGGTCTGGCAGCATCTGTGGAGAGAAAGCAGAATTAACGTTTCGGGTCCTGAAGTCTGTGTTGGGACAACAAATACAACAGTATATAACTTGTATTAAACATAGATGCTAATTAAAAGTTTAATAGAAATAGAAGCAAAAGATTATACAATTCAAGAAATGATTCAAAATAGGACCAATATATAAGAATACTCATACTTAGGGCATAATCAACATTTGACCTTGAAGTTTTCTTTCACATGTATATCTGCTACTGACCTCTAGGGGGAGATACATCAAAATGTTTTGGGCATACATATTTCATACGCACTGCTGCAAGCAATGATATAAAAACAGCGTAACACAAGCAGCTAAACCTACAGAAGATTTCCAGGGGTCCTTAAAAGTGCCGTTCAGCATTCCTGTGTGAAAACAAGAAGAAATTCATTTTCTTTTTGCATTGTAGTTGAGAAATTCCATTGTTATATTTTTCAAAAAATGTTTATTTTAGCAGCCTGTGTGTGGATGCACAATCAGTATTTATTTCTTAGCTAACACCAGGGGTCACTGTGAGCTCTGTTACAGGAATGATTCCCCTTTGAGAATCGTGAAGAATTCACAGGATTTTTTTTAATATATCAGGCGAGGATAAATAACATAATATTTCATGATATAGCCTGCTTACATTATTTGTTTCTCTATTTAGTCCATTTATATCAAATTTGCAGGCATTAACTTGGCACATAACAACCTTGATTATGTGAACCAAATAATTTAATATGCTGGAGTCACCAGAACCCGAACATAGATGCCTTGTTAACCATAATTGAACTCAATTTGAGCTTGAAGTAACTTTGGTCATTCTTGTCCCATGCTTCAGGTTTTTGGAAAATAGTTTTGGAATTAGAGATGTAACTCTGAAGGCTTAGTTTTCAGAATTCCATTCGGCTAGAGATTTGAGATCATTACCAGGTAGGTCTTATGGGTGTTTGAATTCATGTTGTTGGAGTATAATTGCAACATTTTTAAAATGTCATGGAGTCCTGTGGAAGCAAGCTCTGCTTTTTCAATTTTTCTAACGTTAAGGACTGGGCTGTTGAAGGCCAGAGATTGTGCACAGACCTGATTAAAATCAGATGCCCAGAGGGATTGAGTTCAAGAGCCATGAAGTTATGCACCAGCTATACAAAAGCCTGGTTCGGCCACATCTGGAGTATTGTGTCCAGTACTGGTCACCTCATTACAGAAAAGCTGTGGAAGCGTTAGAAAAGGTGCAGAGGAGATTTACCAGGATGTTGCCTGAAATGGAGGGAAGGTCTTACGAGGAAAGGTGAGACAGCTACGGCTTTTCTCTTTAAAACGACAAAGGATGAAAGGTGACTTGATAGAGGTGTACAAAACACGCTTTTTCCTAGGGTGGAGGTAACTTTTATGAGGGGACATAGTTTTAAGGTGAAAGGAGGTAGATATTGGGGTGACGTCAGAGGTAGGTTCTTTACTCAGAGAGTGGTAGGGACGTGGAATACATTGCCGGAGAGGGTAGTGGAGTCGGCCTCATTAGGGGAATTTAAGCGGCTATTAGATAGGCATATGGATGATAGTATAAGGTAGCGGTGGATGTTAGATAGACCTTAGGTTTAGCGTAAAAGTTTGGCACAACATCGTGGGCCGAAGGGCCTGTACTGTGCTGTATTGTTCTATGTTCTATGTTCTAACCCCTACTTGCTGTAATTTACAACAGCATTGCACCTTCATTTTTTAAAAAAAAGTGTATCTGGCATTGGCTGCTATAGGGATACATTAAAGTTTTCTGGGTAAATGCATTTGCATATTTACTGGTGTCAGCTATGGTCTAAGACCCATGTGACTCAAATTGCTAAGCTTCCAAAAGATTTCCAGGCATCCCTTTGAAAGCACTCTGCAGCACTCCTGGGAACAAGCAGCCCTGTCCGTGTCATTTATTTGTCACCTTGAGTTTGCCTCAGTACACATCGTAACAATACCTTGGTTACAAAAACAGAAGTTACTGGAAAAGCTCAGCAGGTCTGGCAGCATCTGTGAAGGAAAAAAATCAGAGTTAACGTTTCGGGTCTGGTGACCCTTTCTCAGAAAGGAATACCTTGGTTACATTTGGGCAGTGTTATGACTAATCAAATGTTGCCCGCGATCAGTAGGAAGCAAGGAGTTCAGGTAGGAGAAAGACACAAAACCTATTAAATAAAGATTACAAAAAGAACTGTCGATGCTGAAGATCTAAACCAAAAACTGGAAGTGCTGGAGAAACTATTACTGATGTTAAACGTGAAGAGAGGGAGAAATGTTGAATGGGGGTCAATGAGGAGTGTGAATAGTTGAAAATGGGTTGGCTGTACTAGGAGCAACCCTTACAGAACAGGACGGAGCAAGGTGTTCATACTCTGAAATTAGTTTCTGGTGATTCCCTTCCTCCATATTCGTTACCACCCCCACACTGCCATGTCCTGTTCCCAGCACAGAAAGGCCATTTTGAGCTTTTACACTTCCCGATAGTACCCGTTCACCATTTATTTCTCTCCTAGTTTATCATCAGCAATCCCTTTGCTCAGAGAGAGAGAAAGGCGAAGCTGACAATGTCTCCAGTTATTAGACTTAGTCCTCACCACACCCCCTCACCCCAACCTCAGCTCCTCCATCCCTCAGCATAAATACCACCATTTCCCCGACCTTTCAGCTCTGATGAAGGGTCAACGGACTCAAAATGTTAACTCTGCTTTTCTCTCCACAGATGCTGACAGACCTTATACAGTCATTGAGTCATAGAGTTGTACAATAAGGAAACAGACCTTTCAGTATAACTTATCCATGCCGCAAACCACAGAGCTAACTTCTCTTTCTTAGCCATTTCCTTTCGAATTGTGGTCAAGTTCCTGGCTTGCAGTATGTGAGTTGGTGCACAGTTGGGGTTCCAATATTGCGCCTGAAACAGATGGAGGTCCCAGTAGCAGTGAGCACCTCTGTCTCTACAACTGCATCATTCAATAAGGAGGGGGGCCCTTGGAGTCCAGACATTTGTTTAATGAGGTAAACAGTGGAGGAGTGCATGAGAAATATCACCGTGGCCAAAAAGAGAGAAACCTTCATCTTAAAATGCATAAAGGTGGATAAATCCCCCGATCAGGTGTGCTCTAGAACTTTGTGGGAAGCTAGGCCTCTTCCTGGGATATTTGTATCATGGATAGCCGCAGGTGAAGTGCCAGAAGTTTGGAGGTTGGCTAACATAGAGTCGCTCTTTAAGAAAGATGGTAAGAAAACGTCTGGGAACTATAGGTTGGTGTGCCTGACATCAGTGGTGGGCAAGTTGTTGAAGGGAATCCTGAGGGATAGAATTTACATGTATTTGGAAAGTCAAGGACTGATTAGGGATAATAAAAATGGCTTTGCGCATGGGAAATTGTGTCTCACTAACTTAGTTGAGTTTTTTGAAGAAGGGACGAAGAGGATCAATGAAGGCAGAGCAGTGGGCGTGATCTGTATAAACTTCAGCAAGGTGTTCAACAAGCTTCCTCATAATGGACTGGTTAGCAGCGTCAGATCACAGGATACATGGATACTAGCTGCTTGGATACAGAACTGGCTTGAAGTTAGAAGACAGAGGGTGGTGGTGGAGGGTTACTTTTCAGGCTAGAGGCCTGAGACCAGTGGTGTGCCACAAGGATCGATGCTGGGTCCACTGCTTTTTGTCATTTATATAAATGATTTGGATGTGAACATAGGAGGTATGTTTACAGATGACACCAAAATTGGTGGTATAGTGGACAGCAAAGAAAGTTACCTCAGGGTACAGCAGCACCTTGATCAGAGGGGCCGATGGGCCAAGGAGTGGCAGATGGAGTTTAGTTTAGATAAATGTGAGGTGCTGCATTTTGGAAAGGCAAATCAGGGCAGGGCTTATACATACACTTAATGGTAGGGTCCTGGGGAGTGTTACTGAACAAAGACCTTGGAGCGCAGGTTCATGGTTCCTTGAAAGTGGAGTCACAGGTAGACAGGATAGTGCAGAAGGCATTCGGTATGCTTGTCTTTATTGGTCAGTGCATTGAGTGTTGGAGTTGGGAGGTCATCTTGCAGCTGTACAGGACACTGATTAGGCCACTTTTGGAATACTACATGCAATTCTGGTCACCCTGCTAAAGGAAGGATGTTGTGAAACTTGAAAGAGTTCAGAAAAGATTAACAAGGATGTTGCCAGGGTTGGACGGTTTGAGTTATAAGGAGATGTTGAATAGGCTGGCTATATTATCCATAGAGTGTCAGAGGTTGAGGGGTGACCTTACAGAAGTTTATAAAATCATGAGGGACATAAATTGGGTGAATAGCCAAGATCTTTTACCCTGGGTAGCAGAATCCAAAATTGGAGGGCATAGGTTTAAGATGAGAGAGGAAATATTTAGAAAGGACCTAAGCGGCAATTTTTACATGCAGAAAGTGGTACATGTGTGGAGCAAGCTGCCAGGGGAAGTGTTGGAGACTGATACAATTACTACATTTAAAAGACATTAAGATGGGTATATGAATAGGGAGGGTTTAGAGGGCTATAGGCCAAATGCTGGCAAATGGGACTAGATTTATTTAGGATATCTGGCTGGCCTGGACGAGATGGACCGAAGGGTTTGTTTCCATGCTGTACAGCTCTATGAGTCTAAACTCCCAAAAACAATTCAAGCCAAAATATGGGATATTTCAACCCACTCTCCAGAGGATCAACACTTACTGTTTTACTTATTGTTTTCCATTCTAAATACTTACAGAAAACCAGCTGTATGTTTTCACTTTTCTCGCTAACACTTTCTTGTGCTTTAATTTCTTCCTTTATGTTAGTCATTCTTTGCAAGCTAAACTGTATGATTACATTACAACAGGACCTGCAGTTTAAAAATACTTCCTTGGCTGTAAGTCACTTTCAGATATCCCGGGTTCATGAAGGGCACTAGAAACAGAAAAGTATTTCTCTTACCTAGTATCCAGATAATCCAGATGCTATTATTGATCACATTTTCCAGCCTGTGGTTGGTCAAAGACCAACCCTATCTCTGACACAAGCACAGTGGATCTGCCCCAAACTGGTGACAGTGTCCCCACACCCAACCAAATCACAGCCTGAAACCTTCAACTCCACCACATCCTTCCCCCCAGTCCCGCCTTCAACCTTCAAACCTTCAAACCTTCGGGCTTGTGAGGGCAAAGGGAATGGAGTTCAGCACAGGACCAGGACCCCTGACTCACTGAGAGAGCTAAGGATTATTTTAATAGATTTAGATGAAGAAGGATAGGAAGGAGCTCAAGTAGAAATAAGCATTGGGACAGGCTGATTGAATTGGATGCCCTACTTCTGTGTCATATAAATTGTGTGATAATATGTAGCTGCCTGTTAATGAACATAGTAATAGGTCTGTATCCCACTGTGTCATTTCAACAGTCAATGTAATCTCAACAATTGCCTAATGGCCTCATAGTGAATGGAAGTAAATTCACAACAGATAAAGGCTCATCTATTTCTGGGTTTTACTTCCACAAAACAAAATGCATCAGTATGAAGGGATTAAGTTATCAATGGCACCTAAAATATATTCTTCAGAGCTGAAGAGTCTTCAACTAATATTGTTTTCAGGAAGACGGGAATCCTGGGAGAGTAGTTCTCAGTTCTGGCAAACTGTATCATTTTACTTCCATTATGACTTTTCAAACAGCTGGGTAAGTTAATATGCTGGTAGCTCCCTGTTGGATACTTCATCAATAGTCTCCTCTGCTTAGGGGTTAAAAGAGGTGCCTTCTCTAATCTCTTTTTCAGCAGGGTTAATTGTGAATAATCACAGCATATTCTTTGTAAACGGTTCCCTGTTCAGTCTATCGCACACACTACTCATTGCCTTCTTAATCAGCCCAATAACTCCTGGGAAAAGATAAACTTCACCTTTAGGCCTCCAGCTCTTTACTGAGTAATTTTCTTCAGGTCATGTCAGGCATACAACTGGAACATTAAACTGTCTTCTTCAGTTTCTAGAAGAAGACCATAAGAAAGAACAACAGGAGTGGGCTGTAAGATGCACACTGAATCACTTTTTTCCCAATACAGTTCATTGTCCCTGTTTTCAAATTATGGGCCTTGTCTCTTCAGCATAGTTTCTAAAAAGTAAAAAAGAAAATCTTTTCAATAAGAAATACATTCTTAGATTATTCACCCTAGTCACAGAATTTAAACATAAAACATAACTTTTCTGTAAAAAGATTTCTTAATTTGTTTTGACACAGGGCATTTCCCTTATTGCCATAACAAAAGTGAACTGTCAAAAGTCACTAATATATAGCTTTCCCTGGGACGAAATAAGTGCATGAAAATTGTGCTCACGAGAGGAATTAAGAATAAAATAATAAAATGTGCCTCTCATTTAGTGGCCATATGACATTATTTACTACATCAATGTTCCACATCATTTCACTCTGATCAGTTAATTCAGTTCTATGCAGTGCTATAATGTTTTGGTTATGCAAGCTGGAACACACAGAGGAGCATCTCCCAAGAGTACCACTATTTTCTGTTTCAGTTGAAAATTCATGTCTGAAAATTATTTTCACAATTGATTGTGATCACGACCCTGCATTATTCCACTCTTGCATTTGATTTTTGCGATTTACAATTGTCTTTGAAACTCAGAGTTTGATCATTTGTGAAAGCAGGAATGAATCTCAGTACTCTTAAAAAAACTTGCATTTGATATGCATCAGAGATAAAAGGTACTGCAGATGCTGGAGAATCCGAGATAACAAGCATGGGGCTGGATGAACACAGCAGGTCAAGCAGCATCATAGGAGCAGGAAAATTTGATGTTTCGGGCCTAGACCCTTCATCATATGCAGTTGTTGTCCAAAGATATTGAATTAGGTTTATTGTCACATGAGTACAGTGAAAAGATTACAAGTTGCTACTTACAGCGCCATCTTAGATACAAAGGTACCGAATGTTAGTTCCAAAGCTGAAAAAATAAGGAAAACAAGGATAGAAAGTTAAACATGATAGTCCTTCTTACTTAAAAAGTAGAAAACAAAGAAACACAATTAACAATTCAACACCACAGTCCATAAGCACCTAGCCATGCTGAACTCACACCCCTCACAAGGGCTCAACCTTTCTAGCTCGGGGCTTGATCTCACTCACACCAATGCCCCAGGCTTTCTGCTCTCACTGCCTTATAGCCTGGTCCTGCTACTGCCTATCGCCTTGTGCTGCCTGCTCCTGCTCTTGCCACCGGCCACCTTGAGCTGCCTACTCCTGCTCTAGGCCGTGTGAGATACTTTTTGTCAACATTTGTGATATAAATTTTTCTATTAAAATTCCATCAACGAACATTAAAATAAAAATGTTGTAACAGGAAGATGATTTGTGAACACTTTCCTGTCATGATTTGCTGCTGAACCAATCAAAACAATTAAATACTTGTAGAAAAAATAATTTTGGGATCTTGTGAAACAGTGGTAGTGTTCCCACGTATGAGTCAGTAAACTGAGGTTCAAGTCCCACCTGCTCCAGAGGTGTGTAATAACATCTCTTGAACAGATTGATTAAGAAAACATAATTAAAAGGATCTGTTTTGAAATGGGATAAAGTGCACCAATACAATTTAACGCATGTCATATTATATTAATATGTTTTAATAACTTCATTAAATTTTGCTTTTGAAGACATGTATCCTAGTCTGAGGAATGGGAGGGGGAGTTGAAATGGTTCGCGACTGGGAGGTGCAGTTGTTTGTTGCGAACTGAGCGCAGGTGTTCTGCAAAGCGGTCCCCAAGCCTCCGCTTGGTTTCCCCGATGTAGAGGAGGCCACAACGGGTACAGCGGATGCAGTATACCACATTGGCAGATGTGCAGGTGAACATCTGCCTGATGTGGAAAGTCTTCTTGGGGCCTGGGATTGGGGTGAGAGAGGTGGTGTGGGGCCCACAGCCGACGCAGACGTAACTCCGCCCACAGCCTCCACAGCCAGCAGCTCCGGAGGAGAGAGCAACACTAAGCCCTGCCGAGTGTTCACCATCCCCCCAGACCTCCCCCTTACTGAGGACGAACGGTCAGTCCTCAGTAAAGGGCTCACCTTTGTCCCCCTCCACCCACATATCAATGAATACCGCTCACGCTTGGAAATTGAGCAGTTTTTCCGCTGCCTCCGCCTCCACGCTTACTTCTCCAACCGCGAATCTAACCCTCCCTCTACTGACCCCTTCTCCTGCCTCCAACACAAGCCCTCCTCCTGGACACCACCCCAAGGCCTCCGACCCTCCCTCGACCTCTTCATCTCCAACTGCCGTCGAGACATCAATCGCCTCAACCTCTCTACCCCTCTCAAACACTCCAACCTCTCCCCCGCAGAACGTGCAGCCCTCCACTCCCTCCGCTCCAATCCCATCCTCACCATAAAACCCGCGGACAAGGGAGGCGCAGTCGTAGTATGGCGCACTGACCTCTACATTGCTGAGGCCAGGCGCCAACTCTCTGACACCTCCTCCTACCGCCCCCGGATCATGACCCCACCCCCGAGCACCAAACCATCATCTCCCAAACCATCCACAACCTCATCACCTCAGGTGACCTCTCACCCACCGCCTCCAACCTCATCGTTCCCCAACCCCGCACCGCCCGCTTCTATCTCCTCCCCAAAATTCACAAACCTGAATGCCCTGGTCGACCCATTGTCTCCGCCTGCTCCTGCCCCACCGAACTCATCTCCACCTACCTAGACTCCATTTTCACCCCCTTGGTCCAGGAACTCCCTACCTATGTCCGTGACACCACCCACGCCCTCCACCTCCTCCAGAACTTCCAATTCCC
>JAHRHZ010000019.1:50816489-50862912 GCA_024137785.1 Ginglymostoma cirratum | reverse complement strand
CGGGGAGAGTGCGGGTAAGTGGAGTTGAAATGCCCATCAGCCATGATTAAATGGCGGAGTGGACTCGATGGGCCGAATGGCCTTACTTCCACTCCTATGTCTTATGGCCTTATGGTCTTATGGTCTTATAAAGACCTCTTTTAGTCACATGGTCTTGCAAAATGTTCTCAGGTTATATCAATGATCTGAAAGTGGTTACAGAGACAAACACAAACATGTAAGTTCTTTACATAATGAAAAGGAACCTGCACAAATGCCTCCAAAAATACAATTCCAGTTGAAATTGATGAAAGTCACTCATGAAACAATACATGCGCAAGGCAAACTGCAAACAACTTACGCACTCTCTGCAGCAACTGCTGATCATCCTACACAACAAGGGCTTTAATTTCATGGAAGAGTCATACTCTCAACCTACTGCAACACAACAGCTAGTTAAATCCAGACAAACTCAAATAAATGTGGAGATGCAAGGTGAAGAATGTATCTGAATTTGTGATATTGCATGCAAGTTTGGCTAGAACAACATGATATGGTTTTGAAAACATTCTTCAAACACAGAAAGAACTTTTTGATGATTATATAAGCTCAATTATTCCGATAACCAGAGAGTAATTAGAACAGCGTAGACTGGAATTGAAAGTCAGCTCCACGCAGAAACCCCAGTACTGGTGACTCCACAGAAATACCCCACGGAATTAAATTTTCTGATGTGCACATTCCTTGCATCTGGAACCTTTCATGGAGAAAGCACTAATTGATGATGATTAACAATCAACAGCAAGGGCTTTGTTTAAAGTTTAAACCAGACAGGTTGAGACTATTTGGCAACTATTCCCCTGCCCGGGACACTTCACCCCCTTTTCCCCACATGTGCCAAGACTGACAGCCATACCACCAACGTTCAGTGCATTCAATCACTCTATTTCTCTCATTATGGGAAAAGACATCAAACAATAGGCTAGAAAGGGCCTAGATAAATGGAAGACTGCCCTACATTAGACTCCTTTGCCCCTGTGAGGAGAGGAGCCTGGTCCTTACAGGACAAGACCAGAATTGTTTCATGTCCTACCAATTGAGTAAATCCAACTCTTCAGCCCACAGCAACTCTCCCAGTCACCTTGCTATCAGGTTCATTCATTGTACATCACTTCTAACCAGTATTTCCTTTAATGTTCTGAAGCCCATATATAGCAGTGACTTTGGGAATGAGGTGTCCATATGTGATCCATGTGTAATGATGCGTGGATTCTCAAATTGGTTGTGCTCACACGCGACTGCACAGCTCAAAGGGAACGCACTCCGAACCACTGGGCTTGATGCCTTCTCTCGCTTTTGTCTTGCAGGTTTTAGTGGGATGTCCACCAGCTTCAATTTCTGCTCTGCCAGAAATCACCTCCTCAATCTCTGAGGACGAGAGAACCTTAGCCTCGGAGAAATTATCGGCGAGGCTGCAGGTTCCTTTCCATTAAATAAAGAAATTACGTGTTTGTGTTTGTCTCTGTCACCACTTTCAGATCACTGATATGACCTGAGAACATTTTGCAAGACCATGTGACTAAAAGAGGTCTTTATCAATGATCAGAAACTGAACTGTCAGGTCGAACGTTAGCCTTGGAAAGTGTGGGAGCACATGTTGGTGAGCACCTCACAGATCCGCAGGAGGCTGAGGGAGAGATGCCCCAGATCGCTGGCACTCGGAGGGCTGCCAGAGACCAGGCACTTGCTCAGCCCCTGGCAGGAGAGGATTGGCAATTAGAGACTGCTGGAGAGGCATAAACAACTGTACTCCAGAGTCCCAGCTCTGGTCCTCAGGACCAAAGCCATGTGACAAGGGAATGGGTATACTGGCACACTCATTAGATGCCCCAGGAGATAGGGAGGTGCTAGAAGGCAACCATTCAGAGAAGGAACCACATGAAGGCTCCTCGGATGTCTCTGAGGACACTCCAGAGGAGTCTGAGCTCTCCACCTTCCCCTTATCCCTTTGGATGTTCCAGCCAATGAAGGTCTGTTTGCCTCTGGCAAGAGGACCTTCGACATGTCTAGGCCACATAGACTCAAAACACCCCCAGATCCCCAATAGGAATGTTATTGTAATTGTCATGAAGATGTGCTATATTAAATAATAAATTGTAATTTCATCAGCTCTATTACTTCGCAGCTGAGAATCTGGGAAATGCAAAGTCTACACTGAGTCCAAGATAAATAATGCCAACCTTGGAGGTGTGAACAACTCTTTCCTATCTCATCATGATCCAGGATAAATTGTACAGGGCAAAATCTCCACTAGTTGGCATCATACCTGGCACATGTTAAGATGGCTCTGATTGTTGGAGATCAGTCATCTCAGCTCCAGGATATCTCTGTAGGAGTTCCTAAGGATTGTGTCCTAGGCCCAACCATCTTCAGCTACTTCATCAGTGAACTTCCTTCTACCAAAAAGTGAGAAGTGGGGATGTTTGCTGATGATTGCACAATGTTCATCACCATTTATGACTCCTCAGATACTGAATCAGTCCCTGTTCAAAAGCAGTAGGATCTGAACAATATCCAGGCTTGGGCTGACAAGTGACAAGAAACATTCGCACCACACAAATGCCAGGCAATGTGCATATCCAATAAGAGATAATCTAAACACCACCCCTTGACATTCACTGGTGTTACCACCATGGAATTCCACACTATCAACATTCTTGGGGTTACCATTGACCAGAAGTTTAACTGGACATACCACTTTAACACAGCAAACTCTCTCCTCACTCCTGACTCCCAAAGCCTGTCCACCATCTATTAGGCACAAGTGTGATAAATAAACATGGAGAGGTACTGCACCAACAACACTCAAGAAGCTTGACAACATCCAGGACAAATTCACCAAAACTCTTAGACAGCACATTCCATACCCATGACCATTTCCAGTTGGAAGGATAAGAGCAGCAGATACCTGGGAACACCACCACCTGCAGGTTCTCCTCCAAGCCACTCATTATCCTGACTTGGAAATATATCGCCGTTCATCCAGTATCGCTGGGTCAAAATCCTGGAATTTCCTCCCTAACGGCATTGTGGGTCAACCTACAGCATGTACATTGCAAGAGTTCAAGAGGGCAGCTCACCACCACCTTCTTAAGGGCAACTGGGGACGGACAATAAATGCTGGCCAGCCATGTTCCATGAGTAAATGAAAAAAAGTCACTCAGTGGGATATTAAAATATAATCATCTTGGTTAAAAAGAATAATGGCTAAGGGTACATTGGGTGACATGGGTTGGTAAACTGACTTTTAGAGTATACAATTAACAATGAGAGAGGTCATGTTGTACAACCTATTTTGTGAATGTCGAATTTAGATTTGGAAAGAGCACACCCGATATGGCAGAGTGAGATTTTCTCTCCATCTCTTTGTAACATTTTATTGAAGCCTATGTCACTTTGTTTCCCTAGTGTAGAGGAGATCACATTGTGAGATTAGATTGACTGAAGTTCAGGTAAAGTGCTGCTTCACCTGGAAGGTGTGTTTTAGGCCCTTGCATACCAAAAAGGGAGGAAGTAAACAGGCAAGGGAAGGTGCCATGGGGCTGTGGGGATGTGTCAGGAGTGAAGTAACTGGACTAGGCTGTCCCGGAGGGAACCGTCCCTGCGGAAGGCTGACAGGGGAGGGAAGGGGAATAAGTGTCTGATAGTAGTATCCAGATGGAGGAGGTGGAAATGGTGGCTAATGTTCCTCTGGTTGTGGATGCTGGTGGGATGGTAGGCGAGGACAAAGGAAAGCCTATCCCTGTACTGGGAAGGAAGAGCGGGCTGAAGTGTGGGAGATGGGTCAGACCTGGCTGAGGGCCCTGTCTTTTCTTCTGTTCTTCTCTCTCTTTGGGCTCAACCTCCACCTATTGTTTATTCCCTTACCCTCCCTTTACCCTATCTTCTGCATAAAAATCAACATTTTCCCAGCTACCATCAGTTCCTAAGAGGGGTCAGTGGACCCGAAATGTTAACTCTGATTTCTCTTCACAAATGCTGTCAGACCTTGCTGAGATTTTCGAGCAATTTCTCATTTTGTACAGAAAACAACTGCCAGAGGGAGAACCAAGACAATTGGATGCAATCAGTGAACATTATTGACTTTACCCTTTTAGCTGCATCTTACTTGGCCACGTTTAACATTCAACACTGTGTAAAGTTAGATTGCTTCTTTCTATCTTGAACAACATTTTTCTTTGGGGTGTTAGTGGATTGTATCTGTACATTTTAGACCATTCTCCAGTTACTTTTACCTAATTGGGATTTGGACATAAAGCTAACTTTTATTGTGTTTAACTTAAGTATACTTGCCTGTAGTAATTATTACAAATTGCGCACAGCCACGTACATACTGAAGTGGCAATTCACCATCCTAGTTTTAAATTCAAAAATGTTTTATGATCAGACGTGGAATAAGAAAAGAGAAAGATAAGTTATCCCTTCTCACCTGGTTGTAACAGGATGGAAGATATTCAACAATAGGTTGCATATTTTGTATATTCCCAATATTTTCACATCAATTTGAACCTGTTCCAAACAAGAGTGTTACAAACCTCAAATATATTCACTTACCAAATTGCACACCTTTCTTCGTGACAGTAACACATTAACTCTGACAAATTTGATTTATGATCTAACATGAGTCCCTGATTTTGTGCACGCAGTGCATTCAGATAGGTTTTTCTCTTAATCTCTCAGCAACATTACGAGAGATTCATCTGAATGTAAAGTAAGTTTCTTTTGAAAAAAATGTTTTTCTTGAAGCTGGAGAATTAAATCACATACAGAAGACCTACTTGACTTTTTGTTACGAAATAGTAATAAACTATCTCCATTTTGTTAATGTGAATCACAGTGTCTGCAAATTGTGGAGATACATATGAGACAGTGTTAAAAACAAATTATTTAAAAATATAATGTAAATGATGATAGATATAGGAAGTGTCAGACCAGCAGCGAGATATATGAAGCACTCTGGTGCATGAGGTTGGCCATAATTCAAACATTCAAGATTTTGTTGTTCATGAGTTATCCAGTTTGACTCAGTTAAGGAGATATATATATCACATTTCACTGCTGTCCCTGACATACCCACTAAATGTTCCATAGTCATAACATTAGCTATATGACACCACAAATAATTCTTTTCAAAACCTAGGTTTTCAGGCTGATTAGTAAATCGAAGGCTCAGTTGGGGTGAAGATATACAGTAGCAGAGATATAAGCACTGGCTTTAACCAAAACCACCCCTGTGCATACAGAATGGCCAGAAAATTATAAATCACATCCGAGTACTCTTCTGTCGGCAGAGCTGCCTTACCTCAATTCACCAGTTTCTGGCTGTATGTCAGAATTTCAATGTAAAGGCCTAATTCAAACTCAGATGAAATTATATTCATGCCCATTGCATTTTAATACAATATCATGGTGGACCCATCAGTTTCAGACCAAATAGAAAATTGTAATGCAATTGCTATCTTAGAAACTCTAAATAAGAATCCAAGGGTAACCTCAATTGCAGCCCAGTATCTCACAGGATTCTTCACTGTCTGGATAGCCAGGAGTGTTTCCACTTCTACTCTTCTGTACATTTGCTTTGAGAGTTACAAGCATCTGGGAATGACCTGGAGTCACCAAGAATTGGAGATCAGTTATCTGAGAACTACGTGTGATGCTGGAGAGAAATCATTTGGATATTAAAAAAGATTCTACGTATTTTAGTCATTTTCTTCGAACTTTTCTCTTTATGAGATGTAAAATTATCAAAAATGGAATAAAAGACTGTTCAGCTGACAGTCAAGCAGCATTCAATCAGATAATAGGCTTTTTTAAATTTCTAATTGAAGTAGGAAGACAGCACGTCACACACATGCATGCGTTGCTCAAGTAATTATATGGGCATGTCATAAAATCTCCAGGAATTCATTTAATCCCCGTTCACAAACCTACAGACTACACATTTACCCCGCAAGCAAAGCTGATAACTTTGCTGCCTTGCAATCTTTGTACAGGTTTCACTATTTCTGATGGGTGTCAGTTTGGCTTCATTCTCCTCATTGAAGCAAGACTTTGAGCATGAGCAGCAGTAGCATGTCCTACTGCACCCAAAGCTCTCAGAATAAAATAGGTGAGGTATGCTGTGCACAAGTGGTCACATTTCGTGCAGGGGATCAGAATCTTAGTACCTCTGAAATTTTTTGGCTTGTGGGGTGAAAACAGCCCAGGGCTCCAACGGGCAATACTGTCTCAGTCATACACCAGGTCCCCAAATAAAAAGATTCCTTCGCATTCACCAACTAATTCAGGTCAGCAAACCAGCTCCTAATTGCAGGGCTTGAGGCTGCAGATTGCAGAGAGGTGGGCACTCTTGATGCATTTAGACGATGGAATGGCACCTCAAGATGGAGATACTAATAAAACTTCCGTAAATTAAAATCTGAAGTACAGCCACAGCTATTATGGCAATGTTGTGAAGGAGTTGACAGGATGTGTCCATGTGCTGACAATGATGCTAGATACCCCAGTGCCTATCTTGATCCACTTTCTGACATTGGACTTGGTCTTATTCCACAAAAAGAAAAAGTGAGAGTTAGTGAATGCATAACCTGCTGAAACAACATCTTGCTTTCAAAATTTTCATCCATTTTCAAAACCCCCCAGAGCCTAATCTCTCCCTAACTTTGAAATTTCCTCCAGCTCCAGAACCTTTTGAGGGATCCCAGCTCATCAAAATCTCAGCTCTTATGCATCCTCAATTTTAATCCTAGATCCCAAGGTCTGAGATTCCTTCCCTAAACCTCTTGTCATAACAATGGATTATAGACTCAGATTACTCACAGATGTACTAAACTTCTGATTACAACGTGTGCTTTCGAAATAGGGAACAGAGCCGAAAGATGGCTGCGTAGTTGCATTTAGCAACTGCCTACGATAATCCTGTGTGAATCCACGGAATGTCGCATTTTCAAAGAAGAAAGACTTAAAAGGAAGTGGGGTTAATGCCCTGTCAGCATAAAGCTATCTCCTGTGGATTATAACCCTAACTGTAAACATCTTTGTGTTTTAGGCTTCTAGGAATTTACAAAAAAAGTTAAAACAAAATGACTGCAATTACTGGTCTTTGATTATTAGTGATCTTTTGTGCCAGTGTGGACTAATGGGCCATGATGTTCACAGCCTGAAGATAGCCAATAAACACCCCTGCACTGCAGGTGAAATAAGGTTTCTATCTCAGTCTGATGCCAAGAAAACCAGGGGAGTCAACATTGAGAAGGAAAGAGGACAAAAACCTGTCAGCTAACTGTAGTCAAGAATCTTTAAATTGACTGCTTTACTGTCTATGTCAGCTTTACCGCTATCATCCAAATTAATGACCACAATGTTCCACTATCTACTCTTTATAGAAACCAGGGACTTATTCTTATACCTTTTAAATTGTTATCTTTTTACTCAATTCATGTTCCTAATCTGTGTTGTACATCTGTGACATTGTGTTTTATTGTCGTTTCACATATTTTGTAGCTAATAAACTCATCCTTCCCTTAATTGAAGAAAGTCGGGTTAAGTTTTAGCTCCTTTTAAAGCATTCAAACAATTAGATTGGGAAATGGTATCCATGAGTTTGGAATTTGTTAAAAATATGAACTTATATTGTAACTAACTGAGAGAGGGGTTGAATTAAGAATAGGAATTAGTTCATTGATCCTCAGTCATGAGTACAATCGTTGGGGATAACCTGTCCAGATCATAACAAACTACAGACACTCAACTGTGGACCTGCTCTGACAATTTCCACATCAGGAATCTTCTTTCTTCCATTTGACCACACCTTGAAGCCTACCTTTTGGAGCATGTTTAATAAATGCATACAATCCATTTTAAATAAAGTTGAAAAACATATTCAAAATTACTGAGACCACATGAGTGGACTGCCTGACTCTGCAGACAATCAGGAGCAAAGCCCACCTCCAAATATTCATGAAACCTTGGTATAAAAATAGGTTCTTTTTGTGTTATGTCTCACAGCTAAATACCACATCAGTCCTAACCTTAGCAGGGATGTCATGAGCAGGGATTTTTCTGCCTGCTCCAGCCATTACCCAGTTGTTGCCATAAATCAAAATGAAATGAGATTAGATGAGGGAACGGTGACAGCCTTTGACATCAAGGCTCCATTCGACTGAGTGTGGCACAGCAAGGAGCCCTAGCAAAACTAGAATAAATGGGTGTCGGGGGGAAAACTCTCTGGTTGGAGTCATACCTGGCACAGAGGAAGATGGTGGTGGTTGTTGGAGGTCAGTCATCTCAGCTCCAAGACATCTCTGCAGGAGTTCCTCAGGTAGTGTCCTCGACCCAACCATATTCAGCTGCTTCATTAATGACCTTCCCTCCATCATAAGGTCAGAAGTAAGGATGTTCACTGATGATTGTACGATGTTCAGCACCATTCGCAACTCCTCAGATACTGAAGCAGTCCACGTACAAATGCAGCAAGATCTGGAGAATATCCAGGCTTGGGATGACAACATGCTACACAAATGCCAGGCTATGACCATCGCCAATAAGAGACAATCTAACTACTGTCCCTTGACATTCAATGATGTTACCATCACTGAATCCCCCACCACCAACATCCTGCGGGCCATGATTCACCAGAAACTCTACTGGACTCACCACATAAACACAGTGGCTACAAGAGCAGGTCAGGGGGTATGAATACAGCAGTAAGTAACTCACCTCCTAACTTCCTATAGCCTGTCCACCATCTACAAGGCTCAAGTCAGGAGTGTGATGGGATTCTCCCCATTTTCCTGGATGAGTGCAGCTCCAACAACACTTAAGAAGCTTGACACCATCCAGATCAAAGCAGCCCACTTGATTGGCGGTACATCCACAAGCATCTATCCCCTCCAATACTGACGCTCAGTAGCAGCAGTGTGTACTATCTACAAGATGCACTGCAGAAATTCACCAAAGATCCTCAGACAGCACCTTCCAAACCCACGACCACTTCCCTCCAGAAGGACAAAGGCAGCATATACAAGCGAACACCACTACCTTCAAGTTCTCCTGAAGTCACACATCATCCTGACTTGAAAATATATTATGGTTCCCTCACTGTCACTGGGTCAAAATCCTGGAATTCTCTCCGAATGGCATTGTGGGTCAACACACAGCAGGTGGACTGCAGTTGTTCAAGACGGTGGCTCACCACCGCCTTCTCAAGGGCAACTAGGGACAGGCAATAAAACTGCTGGCCAGCCAGCAATGTCACAAAAATGAATAAAATAAACAAAATAAATTCATTATGACTCAGTTTGTGTCTACCTTCTATCAATTCTTCGGTAGAACTGAGGTAGACAAGGTCTATATTACAAGAGGTTTTGAATATAGGTGTAATGCTGTCATGGTACAATTATATAGAATCATGTTATGACCATATGTGGAGTAGTGTGTACAGTTTTCATGCCCTTACCTATAAAGAAAAGTATGCTTGCCATAGAAGGAGTGCAAGAAATATTCGCGAAACTTATTCCTGGAATGGATGGTCGTCTTGTGAGGCAAGATTAAATAAAAGAGGGTCTATATTCTCTGTAGTTTAGAAGAATGAGTGGCGATTCCATTCGAACATACAATATTCTTACATGGACTGAAAGGGTAGATGCAAGAAGGTTATTTCCCTTGGGGTTTGGGGAGGAGTTCTAGATCCACGATACATAGTCTCGGTATTAAGGGCTGGCCACTCAGGACTGAGATGAGGAAGAATATCTTCACTCAGAGGTTGACAAATCGTTGAAACTCTCTACCCCAGAATGTTGTGAAGGTTCCATTGTTGAGCATGTTCAAGAGTGAAGTCATTAGATTTTTTGCTTATTAAAACTAGCAAAAGATGTGGGGTTAGTGAAAGAAAATTGTATTAACGTAAAACACAACCCTGATCTCACTGAATAGAGGAGTGGGCTTGAAGGGCTGAGTGGCCCACTCCTGATTCTAGGAAGTGGTCATGGAAAGGGTGGAGCAGGAATTTTGCAGCTCTTGGTTTTATTGTTATGGACTGGTGTTATAGACTCTGTGTATTAAGTTCACTTGTGCAGGTAGATTTCACCTCCGTTAGTTTGTTACATTCTCATTCATTCTTTGCTAGATTTGTTCACAGACATTTTGCTCTGTTCAGAGAAGAGGCACTGAATAGATTAAATATTTGGTTTCCCCCCGCCTGAGGAAGTTTATCTGATGAGTTTCTCCTGAGTTAGCCTTGATTGTTATTCAGTGGCCTGCGATGGAAGCGTACAAGTGCAGATGTTGGATGAGGGCAATGTTCACCTTCATGCTTGGACAACCCAGTAACTCATTACTGTCAGGGCTAATGTGTGAATATCAGCCACTTGAGGCTGGGAACAGAGACAACTGGCACTTTATTGAACTGTATCACTGTGAGAAATTAACACCTTCAGGAAACCAGAATAGATTAAGATTGCTGAGGGGAGCAAGATAAGAAAGAATAATGCTGGTGTGACTATGCCAAGCTGGTGTGACTAAGCCAAGTTAAACTGCTTGTTTCATTTCGTTTCTGAAGAATTTAATGTCAATGTGGCAGTCTTTGCATCTCCTGCTCCTTGTCTATTGTTCAGTGGACTGAAGGATGCAGTAAATTAAAACAATGATTCAACACAAACATTTGTATCCAGATATACCAGGGTAACACTCAACAACTCCTTCTAAATTTACAACCACCACCACCTAGATCAATAAGGGTAGCAGATGCATGCGATCGCCACCGCCTCAAAATTCCCCTCAAAACCACATCCAGACTTGAAACTCTATCACTTCACTGTTTATCAAAATCTGGTCTATCAAAATCCTGGAACTCTCTTGCTAACAGCATATAGGATGTACTTAGACTACATGGACTGCAACAGTTCAAGAAGGCAGTTCACTCTCACCTTCTCAAGTTTAACGGGGCCTGCACAATAAATGTTGGCCCAACCAGTGACTCCTATATACTGTAAGCTAAAACAAATTGAAAATGCACATTTTGTGCTACACTTCAATTTAGATGATGACATGCATCAACTTTTAATATTTGTCTATTTCCATATCTCACTGCAGGTGACACTCAACAGTTTTTTTTAAAATTTTTCCACATTTAAGGACATGAAACATAAGTGGTCACTTGTTACAAGGCTGGCTTTGAACCAATCAGGTCCTTTCGTCTTTTTTATAAACTGAGCACCCGAAGAAAAAAATCAGCAATTTTTTTTTTCTCAAATTCTCTAAGCTAATTGAGAAAAACTTACAATTTCCAAATGCGTGCCTTCATTATGGAAATCTGGTTTGGAGTTTGCATGGAGGACATTTCTACGAAGCCATGCCATGCTTATCATGTCTTTTTCATCAGTGTCTCTTCTTACTTTTAAACCTTTTAACCTGTATTCTGAATTAATATTTACCTAGCCCTCTTTAGAAGGAGCAAATGCAACAACTTTGCATCTTGATGCAGACAACAGAGGATTCTTCCAGGCTAATGAACACATACTGAAAGGAAACACAGATTTAAATGTATATTATATTAATTTATTATATTGAAATTTTATAATGAAATAATTTATGACCTGTGTGAGGAGTCAAGAAAATGTGGCGGATCAGGTTAATGTAAATATCAATGGAAGTGACTGCAGATGTATGAGCACTCTTGATATTCATTTGCAAGGTGACTTTTCATTGCTTTGTTCAATAGAAAATATCAGTACCTCATTTTACAAACTTACTCCATTAGAAACAAGAATCCACGGACCTTCTGCATCACTGGATTATTCCCTAATGCACTGGCTATAATATGTATTCTCAAAAACATTCTCTGTCAAGAATATGCACATCTATTTTAAAAGAGAAAGGTTCCAATCTAAAAATCTGGAGGTGGAACATAACATTATGAATGTTATTATTAATGTAGACACTAGTTAATTTGACAACATCTCAAATTTTATATCATCAGTCATTGTACATTGGTTGGATGTCAGATGTGGGTTTCATTTCTATTTGACATAATATATGATCTGTGATTTTTCATGCATCACCACGAATCTATGGAAATCGTAAATGCCCTGGATAATATTGCACAGACTCAACCTACTATTATCATTCCCATACTGCACTGGCCAATACTGAAATTGCCTTACTGTGAAAGTTCCAAAGAGTGACAGGAATCATTGGTCAAGGGTTGGAGAGCCATCATCTATCACGTTACAGAGATTTAACAGGATCACAAATACTTGGTATTCAAGAGATTTGATTTGGAAGCGTGGTATTAAGCTGCTTTGAGATCAGTGCAGCAGTTTCGATAGCCTTTGAGTATAGCTGTGGACCACCACAGTAGTGGAAAATGACCCTGGATGTTTGCAGAAAAATGGGAAGGCTGTCTTGGAGGTTGTCAACACTCCTGTGAGGCTATTGAGTTTAGCTAAATTGGAAAGAGTGATTGTTTAATCTGACACATAAATAACCGCGGGTATGTCAGTCAATGAGTTATGTCACAGATATATTGCTGTTGTCTGTCAGCAGAAGGAAAGGGCATGGGCCTGAGGGTACTGAGCTGATGTCAAGCTGCCAAAGCTTGTCAGGGCATTTTAGAAACTAATTTCTACGAGCCTGTTTCAACTGAAAAACAGAGGAGGACCTCAGGTCAAAGGAGACCAACCTACTCTTGCGCTCCCCAAAGGAGCAAGCTAGTCTCGTAAGCAAAGATTTAAAAGTTTTAACATTTTACCTTGCTGAGCCTCTTCTGGTACTAACTCAACTCCTCCTGCAATCTTCAACTAGCAGTGAACTTATTTTCCCCATTAGTCTGGTGATTAAAATAGTGGTGTGTCATGCCCTTTCATTTGCATGTTGCATTCTGAATCCATGGATAATGATGATAATTTCAACTTGCTTTCAGCCAGAGAGCTGACCGGGAATCTTGCCTACTTGCTGCGTGCCATTGGCATGTATTAGGAGGGCTACAAATGGACATATGAATTTAGGTGCACAAGTAGGCCCATTTACCGTTCAAGCCTATTATTCAATTCAGTAAGAAAATGGTTGACATTTTTATGTTGTGATTGCCACATTGTTAATCTGAAAAAAATTCCATTTGCGCACTGCTGTCTGTTTTCTGCTGACTAGCCCAGTCATTATGCTTCTCCCAAAACCATGAGTTCCTACTTTACACAGCAAATATTTATGTGGAACCTTATCTAAAAACTTCTGAAAATCCAAGTACAGTACATAAATGGACTGTCCTTTATCCACAATGCCACTTACTCCTTCAAAGCATTTCAATAAATCGGTTAACCATGATTTCCCTTTCACAGACTGACTCTTTCCAATTACCTTGAGGTTTTGCGTGTGCCCAGTTATTACTTCTCTAACATTTTGCCCATGACAGTCACCAATAGTTTCCTGTTTCCTGCTTCCCTTCTTCCCTTCTTGAATAGAGGCGCTATATTAGCTATTGAAAGCTTTGAGGAAACTTCTCAGAATCAAACAAATTTTAGAAAATTAACATCAATGAACCTACAACCTCATTAGTCATTTTTTAAGGTCCTAAAGTGAAACACTTGTGACAGAAATCGTCATACAGTCAATGAAAGTCTTTTAGAATTAGCACTCCATGAGCTATTAGACATGGATCAGTTATTGTTGTTCTCTTCCTACTAGACTCTCTATGTTAGTATGCTAACTTCAAGTGCACAAAATGCACAGAGCCATTTTCAATGCATCACATTCTTCCCCTTTTTAGTAAATTGGTGAAATAACATGTTTCTATGGTTCATTTCTAAAGCGTGAATAATAAATTTGGATAGATCTCAAAAGCACAACTTTTTTCCAATTCTAACATGATAATATTATTTTATCGACGTGCTCCATCATTTACAATGAGAGGAACATTTTATTTAAAACTAAAAATCATCCATTTTGCAACATAATCACTTCAGTATGGTAAATGTTATAAATAGGATGCCATCTAAAACCAGGTGTGGTCTCATTTAACTCACACTCTTCAACTGAGATATTGGTGTTGGACTTAGATTCACTGCTTATGAATGGCATTTTCAGTGCTTTGAAGAATGACCCCATTTTGTGTGATGATTTGTAAACCACACTTGAGAGTGATCATTGATCTTTGCGTGTCAGTCACAAGAAATGACTGCATGTCATTGGGATTTTTTACTTTCCAGTATGACCATTACATTTCACAAGCACTTCATCATCTAGTGATTGATCACTCCACATTTACTCTTATTTGATCCTTCTATTTTAAAATCATAAAATCCCTACAGTGTGGAGCCAGGCCATTCAGCCCAACGAATCCACACAAACCCTCCAAACAGCTTCTTACCCAGACCCATCCCCCTACCCCAAAGAATACTGATGAGCTAAAGACTGCTTTGAAAATTCAATAGGCATTCTTTTCTAAACCAGTAACTAAAGGTAAGGCCCACATTGAGGCATCATTTCACATTTGCCAACTTCTGGCAAAGAACAAGAAATCATTCACAGATGGTGAAGTACTTAAAAAGGCATTAATTGTGATTGCTGACTATTAAAATAATTTAAAAACAAAGAAGAAATAATAAAAGTAACCCAGAGAATTTCACGTGCTGACTCCACAGTAGAAAAGTGAGAGGAGATTTTGTTAGATATCACCTTTCAGCAACCATAGCAGGACCTCAGGATTATGAATGCAGTTTGCAGTTTGAATCCATTGGCATGACCAACACAGCCCAGCTTTTGAGTGCATGTGTTTTTTTTAAGCTTTTCTTGTAGGGGTTAGAGTTTAAAAACATGTAAGTCTTGTTGCAACCGTACAAGGCATTAATGAGGCTGAGCCCGCAGTGCTGTAAGAAGTTTTGGTCCCTGGATTTTAAAAAAAAGGAACTTTGTGGAATTGGAGGCTGTTCAAAAGAGATTCACTTGGGAAGAAGATGTTGTCATTTCAGCAAATGCTAACCAGGTTAGGCTTTCATGTAGTTGTCACCGGACCTGAAATGTTAACTCTGTTTTTTCCTTCACAGATGCTGCCAGACCTGCTGAGCTTTTCCAGCAACTTTGTTTTTGCTCGTGTTTTGTGTATTAGATTTGAGAAGAATGGAGGATGATCTTATTGAAACACACAAGATTCTGAGGGGACTTAACCCAGACTGCAAGGTACTGGCAGCTAATGTTACAAGTGTTATACTGAGACTTGATGAGTAGGAGACTAAATTAATAATAGTATATACTTGGTTCGAAACTTATATAGCTCTAAAAATATACTGTTTATTCTATAATTTTGTCAGGGCAGATCCTGGGTTGCACTTCAGCTCAAAAAGTGA
The DNA here is from genome assembly GCA_024137785.1 of Ginglymostoma cirratum. Lineage (NCBI taxonomy): Eukaryota > Metazoa > Chordata > Chondrichthyes > Orectolobiformes > Ginglymostomatidae > Ginglymostoma > Ginglymostoma cirratum. The sequence goes on along the minus strand of JAHRHZ010000019.1, from coordinate 50,847,535 downwards.
TCTTGTGCTTAAAACATCTGAGGTAACCACGAAAATAGATGGTTTGCTGGGCAGATTTTTGAACAAACCTACTAGTGGTCCATGACCAGTCATGACTTCAAGCTGGCTTCCACAGAACTAGAGATAAAGTGTGAGATACCCCAAGGGATTGAGGGAACCTCTCTTATTATTTGCTAATAACATTTCTCCATAGGCACAAGCAATCTTCGTGCCATTGCAGCAATTGATGGGTTCCTTGCCTTGTCTTTTTGTGCAAAAACTACACCTAAGCCTACCAGACTTTCAACATTGACTGGCTGGGTGGTGTTACAGAGTCTCAATAGGCATTTGTACAACATGCTTACAACAGATTTACAGCTTGCTTCCCATTCCACTTGATGGTCTCTTTCTTTAGATTCTATGATCTTCTCCACAGTAGACACAGATGTGAAATATTCATGTATTATCTCAGCCATCTCCTGTCATTCCACACAGTGATGGCCATGTTGATCTTTAAGGGGCCCGATTCTCTCTCTAGTTACTCTATTGCCCTTCATGTACTTATAGCATATCTTTGGATCTTCCTTGACCGTATTTGCCAAAGCTATCTCATGTTCCCTTTTTGCCTTCCTGATTTCCGTTTTAAGTATACTCCTCCTGCCCTTATACTACTCTCGGGATTCACTCAATCCCAGTTGTCTATACCTAACACATGCCTCCTTTTTCCTGACTAGAGCCTCAATTTCTCTCATCATCGAGCATTCCCTACAACTTCCAGCCTTGCCCTTCTCATTAGTAGGAACATACTGTCTCTGAATTCTTATATTGTCATTTTTAAAGCTAGGGAACTTGGGGAAATAAACAACAATATCTTGAAAAGAGTTCATATCACAGAAGAGGAAGTGCTGGAGGTCTTAAAATGCATGAAGATAGATAACTCCCCAGGACCTGATCAGGTGTTTCCCACACTTTTGTGGGAAGCTAGGGATGAGATTGCTGGGCCCCTTGCTGAGATATTTGCATCATCAACCGCCACAGTTGAGGTATTGGAAGATGGGAAGTTGGCTAATGCTGTGCCATTATTGCAGGAAGGCTGTAAGGAAAACCCAAGGAACTACATACCGGTCAGCCTTACATCAGTGGTGTGTAAGTTATTGGAGGGGATTCAGAGGGACAGGGTTTATATGCATTTGGAAAGGCAAGGACTGGTTAGGGATAATCAACATGGCTTTATGTGTGGGAAATAATATATCACTAATTTGAATGAGGTTTTGAAGAGGTGACAAAGAAGATTGATGAAGGCAGAACAGTAGATGTTATTTATATGAACTTCAGCAAAGTATTTGACAAGGTTCCACATGGTCGACTCATTCGTAAGGTGAGATCATATGGGATCTGGGGGACCTAGCCAACTAGCTACATAATTGTATTGAACATAAGTAGTGGACAGAGGGTGGTGGTGGATAGTCGCTTTTCAGGCTGGAGGCCTGTGACTAGTGGTGTGCCACAAAGATCTGTGCAGAGTCCACTACCTTTTGTCATTTATATAGATGATTTGAATATGAAAGATCTGATTAGTAAACTTGCAGATGACACCAAAATAGGACAGTGAAAAAGATTATCTCAGAGTACAACAAGGCCTTGAACAGATGGGCCAATAAGCCGAGAAGTGGCAGATGGAATTTAATTTAGATAAATGTGAGGTATTGCATTTTGGAAAGGCAAATCAGAGTAGAACTTATTCACTTAATGGTAAGGTCCTGGGGAGTGTTGCTGAACAAAGAAATCTAGGAGTGCAGGTGTACAGTTCCTTGAAAATGGAGTCGCAGACTGACAGGGTGGGGAAGAATGCGTTTGGTGCACTTGCCTTCATTAGTCAGTGCATTGAGCATAGGAGTTGGGAGGTCATGTTGCAGTTGTACAGGATATTGGTGAGGCCACTTTTAGCATACTGCGTACAATTCTGTCACCTTTCTATAGGAAGGATGTTATTAAACTTGAGAGGGTACAGAAAAAATTTACAAGGATGTTGCCGGGACTGGATGACTTGAGCTATAAGGAGAAACTGAATAGGCTGAGGGTTTTTTCCCTGGAATGTCGGAGAATGAGAAATAACTTTATAAAGGTTTATAAAATCATGAGGGGCATGGATAGGGTGAGTAGCCAAGGTCTTTTTCCCAGGTTGGGGGAGTCCAAAACTAAAGGGCATAGGTTTAAAGTGAGAGGGGCAAAGATGAATAAAGGACCTGAGGCATAACTTTTTCACGCAGACAGTGGTGCATGTATGGAATGAGCTGCCAGAGGAAGTGGTGGAGGCTGGTACAATTACAACGTTTAAAAGGCATCTGGACAGGTACATGAATAGGAAGGATTTCGAGGGATATGGGCCAAATGCTGGCAAATGGGACTAGGTCAGATTGGGACGTCTGGTCAGCACGGACGAGTTGGACTGAAGAGTCTGCTTCTGTGCGTACGACTCGATGACTCTATTACATCAGGAGTCAGATAATGTAATGAGGACCGGAATGAAGCAATTATTGTATGTCATGAGTCTTCTCAGATGCCAGTCCTCCTACATCTTTGTTAGCTCAGCAATGTTTGTAGTAACTTCAATTTTCTGCGATTCACTGTTGAAAATGTTACTGAAGAATTTGATTCTGATGTTTCTGGCGGAAGCACTTGGCTTTGTTCAAGCTGAGGTTACATTCCTGAAGATGCATTGAGGCATATCTCAAGTTCAGCGTGATCAAAGCTGAGAACATCATCACTGATGTTTAGCTTGTTTCCAAGTCCTGGAAGTGCAAAATGAAACATGTGTTGAACATCCTCTGTTGCTGAATAGATTCCACAGTTGTTCCTCTTGAATTGAAATAGTCTATCATAGGCAAAGAATACTGTACGATCCTTGAATTCTTCTGCTAGCTCAATTTGATAATAGATTACACTGAGGCCAGGTTTAGCATCATGATGTGTCTAGCATCATGCATTTTCTCCCTGATGTCATTAATTATTGGTATCACGTGCCTTTCTTGTTGTGTGGCTTGGTATTGTCTCTGCGTATCGACACAGGTTCCACTCTGGTTCTCACTCTTGGGTTTCTTGACATGTCTATGGATGAAACCCAAGGGGTAGGCTCATCCACAACTGTCTTTGCAGATGCTAAACTTCCTTCTCTGTCTGCTTCCTGACATCAAATAATATTAACTACTAATATGCACTGTGTGTCGGGGGCATTTTGAGATCTATATGCAGCTTGCTTTCCAGCTTGTGTGTGTATGTGGTATGTGTGTACTATGAAAACATTTCTGCTGCTAAAAATCTCATATCAGAAAGCAACATTTCTTATCTTTCACTATCTTGCCATCATTGTGGAGCTCTTGAGTCAATAACACCTATATATTCAGCCAACGACATTTAGGATTAGAACTGCATGAGCTGCTAAACATGGATCTGTTTTTAGGATTATTCTCTTTCAATGCATATTCTCTCTCCTTGTACAAATGTGTATGATAGTGTTAAATGGGCAAAATGCACAATGCAATTTTCAATATCATTACAGATATGGGCAGTATCAATACTCATGAATCCAGTATTAATGAATACTAGAATATCTTCATCACTGGGCTAACAAATTACTTGATGGCTGAACAAAGCCTCATCACTTGTCTTCCAAGCAATGTCTGCAACACTTTTATGGAGGTCTTTTGGCATTGTGAACAGCCTCACTGCCTCTGAAACAGGTTTTCTGGGTTCATGATGCTGTCAAACAGACTATTAGCCAGCAAACCTTTTACAATAAGGTTTTACAATAAGGATGCCAGGTGGTAAGAATGGGAGTGATCGAAAGAAAGGAGGTACCTCTGTCACCGCTATCTGGAGCTTCATGCCACAGCATGTGTGTAAAAGGCACATGTTGCCACAGCAACTGAAATTTTCTGAGTGATCTGTAACACACCGCTACCATGCTGTAACAGCAGGCATTGGTAGATCTCCTGGAAGTATGCTAATGGAATCATCTCAGGAATTAAAAAGAAATTGCACAATGCATAATCCACGGTGTTTCGGTTTAATGCCTTATCCAGATGTTGGCATCCACAACAATGTAGTGCTCACTTGGGTAATGCACTGAAATAACAGTTTAAGTTATATCCACAAATGATAAAATGACTCTTGAATCTACTGCTTTCTAACACAGAAGTGAAACTGCTACTGAACCAAGGCTAATCCATGCAAATTGTTTGAATGCAAGAATACTTTCTGTATTAGCACTGTATCAGTGCATTATAACATTTTCCTGTCACATTTGACTCCAATTAAACATGAGAACGATATTGAACCCTTCCCAGGCAACAAGCCATTGCTCCATTATGTTGGAAGATTATGGAGTTCATTGCAACAGAAGAAATGCACACTTACTTTTCAGTTAAGATTATTTTCACATGCCGCAGTGTGAATTCTGGTATAATTGCATTCTAAACATGCAGTAAGTAGTTTTGGCTCCAGGGAACCTCAGTACACTATGCATCCCATAACGATCTACCAATATCCATCAGCTGACTCATTCCCTTTTCAAACCTCCTTTTCGTATTCCTAATATTGTGGCACTGAACAAATGTTTCACTAAAATCTTTTGTCCTTACAATTATATTTTCTTTTCACTCTTTTACTGCCATTCTTATCACCCTTGTGGCTCAACCATCTCATTCTATCCTGCAAGATTTGTAGAGACTATATTTAGTCTTTATACCACTCTTAAGTTCTTTATTAATCCATTCAGGATCAAGCTTGTCAAATTAATTCTGCCAATCTTGAATATCACCCATACTGTATATAATGGGTACATTCATATTAACATGATTTGCCCTCAATGGGTGTTACCTACGTCAGACTGCCTGTTGCAAAACAAAAATGATTATTGAGTGTTTTTTATACTCTGATTACTATTAATATCAGTGACCACGCAGTCCCCATCTTTGAACAAAAGTCAGCACAAAAAAATCTACTTTAACACACCTATAATCCAATTAGCTTTAACTTTAAGCCATATTCTGAGGTGCACTTTTTAACACTGAGGGTGTAAAATTTATTGACATTTGTGCCACTAGCCTCGTACCACTTTGTTGTGGTGTAAGGCATCTTGAGATTCTTTCTGCATGGCCAGACAGTCAGATGAGAGAATCTGCGAGTCATGAAGGAACATAAAGCAGGAACATTTTCTCAGTGATGCTGTATGGCATAGGCCTGGTCACTAACGGGTCCATGATATTAAAAGACATGCTGTTTGTCAGACTCAGGACATGCAGGCACCTTGTCCTCTGTTGGCTCTGCTTTCCTTTCTTCTCATTGTGTGCTTCCCAGTGCTGAGACAGAGAGGCAAGAATGCTGTGATTGCATACCAGTGGAATCTGGAGATGATGTCTGACATAGCTGAGTAGCTGAAAGCACATGGAGATAGAGAGGGATGGGTTTAGGACTGAGAGCAATGGTAAGTGGGTAAGGGTGATGTGGAGACCTAGGATGATGAGTCTTGACTATGAGATAGTGATGATGGGCGAGCAATGGGAATATGGTGCACTGAGCAGCATGAGTGGCTGGTGTTATGGTGGGCAGGAAAAGTCATGTGAAAGTTCACCGTGCACATGAGATCATTAAACTCTGTAGAGCTTTGCTGTCAGGGCCTTGGATACTGAGACCAGGAATTTATATCTTTATCTATCTGCTCTTCCACTCTTACGTAGTTGAGTGGGCCTCAAATTCCTACCTCTGAATCAGAAGCTCTGGTTTTGAGTCCTACTCCATGGCTCGATAGAAGGTGAAGGTGCGTACATAATGTGGCTAAACGGGATGACACTCAAACTGTAATCCTTCTAACACAGCTGTGGCAGGTGGGGAGAGATGAAGCATCTCCTGATCAGTCATGTTTGATGTTGAATGCAATCCATCTAGCTATAGACTGTGCCTTCAGGCTAGAGTCCTGTTCCAAGAATAAAGCAAGCTATAGAGACAGGCGTAAGCATGTGCTTTGTGTGTCTCATGTATTTCTTGACATGGAAGTCCTCTAAGTCTAAATGTCAAATTATTCATGCAGCTTTTGTTTCAGAGGGAACACCAGCTTTCAGGAAGAACAGGTTGGTTGATGTACATCATATGGGTACAATGTTGTTTGCCCCCCTGCAGTACCCAGACTCAGCAGAAGAAGGAAGCAGTGTCAGAACTGCTCAGCCACAGAACCCACATCAATCTCAAATCTGAAAAGGCAGGGTGCAAATGGAACATCTCAAACCCAAAGTCATGGGCCCCAGCTTCTAGCCCTGGTCATGCTACACTTATAGAGGTCATGCCTTTTGATCATCAAGTTATCAGGCTGGAATGTTTCAAACACAAATTGCTCCAGTAACAAAAAGTCAAAGCCATTTTTAATTTAAAGCCAATCACAGGATCATATAATGTTGATCAATTGTGGTTATGAGAAAATTGTTTCTTCATGAAAATGAAATTCTTTTTGGTATTGACAAATGAACTCTAAATAATCTGGTCCTGTACCACATACTGTTCAATGTGCTCATTTATGACATGTAACTGTCTGGCCCCTCTGTATTATATAATATTTTATATAACCAGAAACAAATGATTAACTGTCTTTAACAAACCACTGCCCAAAGTTGCTTGAAGTTTCCTTCAGCGTTTCACATTGTTAAAGTTTATTGCAGGAACTGGAAGATGGACACTTTGGACAGCTTCAGTCAGTTTGTGTTGGAGCATTAACAACTGATAAAAGGGATGGGAGAACAGGAGTTTCAATGGAGGATATTTGTACCAAATGGATTCCTTCTGTTTTGTTATAGTGCCCCTGAAGTGGGCAGGCACTCAGCTCCTCAGATGAATGGTTAAGAGCATTTAATTGTACATTAACAAGGTACTAAAAGCTTGTTGAATTATTTGACATAGCAAGTGTACTTAACGTGTTATATTGAATTTAATGGAACTGCAAAGGCAAAGTTCCTATGACCTCATAAAAGGATGTCTGAGAAATGTGTGGAGAATCTTAGCACAGAATCATGGTCCAGTTTGCCTTCCTTCAAATACAGTGAAACTAACTCCTTAAATTTTTTTATATGCTTTATCAGATAATCTTTGTTTTTAACTCACTTAGCATAACTCACTAGGAGCCAGTAATTTAAGACATGCTGTCTAATGTCTTCATGGCGTTGAAATGTGTGGCTAGGAAAAGACATTCAAGAAAAGTGTACAATTCATGTTAACACGGGCTCCAACATCATGGTTTATACAAAGAAGTAGATGCCCTATTGTACTGTTGATGTTTGAGGTGAATTTTGTTAGGACAATACAAACCAGTGGACGGGATATTCTACCCATTATGGAAGAAAAAGCATGAAATAATTGTAAAGAATGATTGGATGCTGCAGTCAGGCAACTTGGTTTGTTGCTGAAGAGTGCATGTTAGACTCTAGCAAGTCCATAGATATTCACTCACCACAGACTGTAGAGAAGCAGTGAACTCTGTAGTGGCAATATTTATGTAAAAGTTCATTGGAGAGTCATTCGTTGATTAATTCCCACTTTCTTTGACAAAATCTCCTTTTACTAGAGGCCAACAAAAATGTCAAACATTCGGACACTTTAAAAATCAGTCGCAGAAACTGCAAGCATTTGAAATCTTTTTATCATATGTGAATAAATATTGTGTCATTGAAAGAAGAGATCAGAAAGCCAGAGTTGACAATCAAGTAATATTTTCCTTGAGGCTCAGTTGTTTCAATACTCTAATGGCTGTCTGGGCTCATGGCTAAGCCTTTGTAACACATTCTTGGCTCATACTGCTTCACTCAAATGTTGTTCCTTCAGCAATGATTCCCTTATTTGTCCAATATTATGTAATTTCTATTAGCTTTGGTGTTCACTTTTAAATTTTACAGATAATTTGTGATTACATTTGATGTTTGCTTCATTCAAAATCTTTTTAAAACATTTATTAACCTTTTGTTGGAGGAAATTGCACAAATTCAATCTTCAGTATGAGTAGATACCAACAAGGTGGACTTTATTCAAGCGTGTATCAATGCAACGTGGGAGAGTATTCAGAGTCAAGCTCCAAGATGTTCTGCTGGTTACAGCTCAAAATAACATATTTATACATTTTTGTGTCACAATGGTTGTATACGACATTGGTATAAAACAAACGACATGCTCCTCCTTTACTGCAAAAACAAGATGCAGCTTATTTTCTTGTGAATTGCTGAGTCCTCTAATTCCAACATGACTTCCATGTCCGTGTTATCTTCAGGGCTTCTTTGTTCTCAGCATCTACCCTTTACACCTAAGCTTTTCCTTATGATTAATTCTTTGGTGATTGTCTTATGCTGTACAATGGTCTCTAGACCCTAAATAGCTGCTGATCGCATTGTGTGATGCTAATGACCTTTGACCTAGGGGTACTATATAAATTGACATTTTTGACCAATACAAATAACAGCTGCTCCTTCCGTTAACTGCTAATTTTTGTCTTTCTTTGTTTCTTTGGTTAAACTACCTGAGCTACTCTAACTGTTTCCTTATATGGATGTACTTCATTCTTAGCCCTATTCTGTACAGCTTGTCCAAGCTTATTTTCTAATGTAGACAATGTTTTATTGTATTTTGCTCATGTTCTTGTCATTTCTCCCCTTTTACACTCTCCTATCCCTCTTACCTTTCTTTACTTTTAATAGTCACATATATATGTGCTCATTTATAGTTGGCCCTTCTAATAATTAAAATAGTATTTGTGGGATGTTATCCTTTTCAAGTACATTGTTACCCATGCTGCTCTTTTCATTTGAGAGGCAATGATTAGTTCATTTACCTCTATATTGCATCAAAATATTACAGAATGGTGTTCCTTCATTTCACTGGTCACAACTCACCCAGGTCCGAATTCTCACCAAGACTGACAGTTATTGATGAGCTTCTGTTTTTACTGATCTTGATGCAGACATCTGAAAGGAGTTAGATTCTGATGGGGAATCCATACAACCCAATCTAACATCAGCATTTGATGTGATAAGCAGTTGGATGTATCACAGATAAGAACTGGATTGAAGACATGTGTGATAGATAGACACAGCAAATCTGAAAAGACATGAGACATGTTGGAGGTAACAAGGTGCAGAGCTGGATGAACACAGCAGGCCAGGCAGCATCCATGGAGCAGGAAAGCTGACGTTTCGGGTCTGGACCATTCTTCAGAAATGGGGGACAGGAAGGGGACTTTGAAATAAATATAGAGATGGGGAGGCGATGATGGAAGGTGGATGGAGGAGCAGAAAGGTGGAGAGAAGACAGACAGGTCGAGGAGGCGGGGATGGAGCCAGTAAAGGTTAGTGTAGGTCGGGAGTTGGGATGGGGGTTGGTCAGTGAGGGAGGAGTGGGTAGGTGGGAGGGAAAATGGACAGGTCAAGGAGGCTGGGATGAGGCTAGTAGGTCAGAAGTGAGAGTGGGAGTTGGTCAGTGACGTGGGAGGGGAGAATAGGTGGGAGAAAAGACAGACAGGCCAAGGAGGCGGGGACAAGCTGGGCTGGTTTTGGGATGATGTCAGGGGTGGGGAGATTTTGAAGCTTGTGAAGTCCACATTGAGACCATTGGGCTGCGGGGTTGCCAGGCAGAACATGAGATGCCATTCCTTCAGCTTTCAAGTGGCATCGTTGTGGCACTGGAGGAGGCCCAGGATAGACATGTCGTCCAAGGAGTGGGAGGGGGAGTTGAAGTGGTTTGCGACTTGGAGGTGTAGTCATTTTTCATGAACCTAGCATAGGTGTTCCACAAAGCAGTCTCCAAGCCTCCCTCACACCCCCTCCCTGCAATAAAAACAGACAGAATCCCCTTCATCCTCATGTATCACCCCACCAACCTCCAGATTCAATCCTCCGCCACTTCTGCCATCTGCAATCTGACCCCACCACCAAGAACATTTTTCCCTCCTCACCCTGATCTGCCTTCAGGAGGGACCACTCACTATGTGACTCCCTCGTCTGCTCCACAGTCCCCAATAGCTCCACCACCCCTGGCACTTATCCCTGTAACCGCAGGAAGTGCTACACCTGCCTCTACACCGCCCCCCTCACCCCCATCCCAGGCCCTAAGAAAACCTTCCACATTAAACAGATGTTCACCTGCACATCTGCTAATGTGGTATATTGTATCCGCCGTTCCCGATGTGGCCTCCTCTACATCGGGGAGACCAAGTGGAGGCTTGGAGACCACTTTGCGGAACGCCTACGCTCGGTTCGTGACAAACGACTACACCTCCCAGTCACGAACCACTTCAACTCCTCCTCCCACTCTTTGGACAACATGTCCATTCTGGGTCTCCTCCAGGGCCACAACGATGCCACCCGAAGGCTGGAGGAACAGCATCTCAGATTCCGCTGGGGAACTCTGCAGCCCAATGGTCTCAATGTGTTCTTCACAAGCTTCAAAATCTCCCCACCCCTGACATCATCCCAAAACCAGCCCAGCTTGTCCCCGCCTCCTTGGCCTGTCTGTCTTTTCTCCCACCTATTCTCCCCTCCCACCTCACTGACCAACTCCTACTCTCACTTCCGACCTACTAGCCTCATCCCAGCCTCCTTGACCTGTCCATTTTCCCTCCCACCTACCCACCCCTCCCTCACTGACCAACCCCCATCCCAACTCCCGACCTACACTAACCTTTACTGGCTCCGTCCCTGCCTCCTTGACCTGTCTGTCTTCTCTCCACCTTTCTGCTCCTCCATCCACCTTCCATCATCGCCTCCCCCTCTCTCTATTTATTTCAGAGTCCTCTTCTCCTCCCCCATTTCTGAAGAATGGTCCAGACCCGAAACGTCAGCTTTCCTGTGCCCCTGATGCTGCTTGGCCTGCTGTGTTCATCCAGCTCCACACCATGTTATCTCAGATTCTCCAGCATTGGCAGTTCCTACTATGTCTGAGTGAGACATGTTGGATTCACTCAGTTGGGATCATAAAGACGTCAATGAAATCCAATTACTCTGGACTGATTAAAGTAACTTATAATTAGCACTCCCAGTAGGGCTGCATGAAGTTCTGCCATGAGTGTTACCTTGAAAATTTTAATTGTAGTTAGTCATCCTGCAGTTAATAAACAGAGGGTACCACATAACAGAGCTTTCAGAATCAAAGAACTGCTAGGAGTAAAGTTTACAGGTGAACAGGTGAAATTGTGAGACTAGCAAAGAGGAAAAAGGAAGCATACATAAGGTCTAGGTGACTGAAAACAGGCAAAGCTTTGGAAGAATATCGGGAAAGTAGGACCAACCTGAAACGAGGAATTAAGAGAGCTAAAAGGGGTCATGAAATATCTTTAGCAAACAGGGTTAAGTAAAATTCCAAAGCCTTTTATTCGTACATAAGGAGCAAGAGGTTAACTAGAGAAAGGGTTGGCCCAATCACGGACAAGGGAGGGAAGTTATGTGAGGAGTCAGAGAAAATGAGTGAGATTCTTAATGAGTACTTTGCGCCGGTATTCACTGAGGAGAGGGACATGATGGACGTTGAGGTTAGGGATAGATGTTTGATTACTCTAGGTCAGGTCAGCATAAGGAGGGGGGGAGTGTTGGGTATTCTAAAAGGCATTAGGGTGGACAAGTCCCCAGGTCCGGATGGGATCTATCCCAGCTTACTGAGGGAAGCGAGAGAGGAAATAGCTGGAGCCTTAACAGATATCCTTGCAGCATCCTTGAGCACGGGTGAGGTCCCGGAGGACTGGAGAATTGTTAATGTTGTCCCCTTGGTTAAGAAGGGTAGGAAGGATAATCCAGGTAATTATAGACCGGTGAGCCTGATGCCACTTGGAGCTGCTGGAGAAGATACTGAGGGATAGGATCTATTTACATTTGGAAGAAAATGGGCTTGTTAGTGATAGGCAGCCTGGTTTTGTGTGGGGAAGGTCATGTCTTACCAACTTGATAGAATTCTTTGAGGAAGTGACAAAATTGATAAATGAGGGAAGGGCTGTAGATATCATATACATGGACTTCAGTAAGGCGTTTGATAAGGCTCCCCATGGTAGGCTGATGGAGAAAGTGAAGTCGCATGGGGTCCATGGTGTACTAGCTAGATGGATGGAGAACTGGCTGGGCAACAGGAGACACAGAGTTGCAGTGGAAGGGAGTTTCTCAAAATGGAGAACTGTGACCAGTGGTGTTCCACAGGGATCCGTGTTGGGACCACTGTTGTTTGTGATATACATAAATGATCTGGAGGAAGGTTTAGATGGTCTGATTAGCAAGTTTGCAGATGACACTAAGATTGGTGGAGTAGCAGATAGTGAAGGGGACTGTCAGAGAATGCAGCAGAATATAGATAGATTGGAGAGTTGGGCAGAGAAATGGCAGATGGAGTTCAATCCAGGCAAATGCGAGGTGATGCATTTTGGAAGATCCAACTCAACAGCAAACTATGTGGTAAATGAAAAAGCCCTGGAGAAAATTGATGCACAGAGAGATCTGGGTGTTCAGGTCCATTGTACCCTGAAGGTCACTATGCAGGTGGATAGAGTGGCCAAGAAGGCATATGGCATGCTTTCATTCATCGGACGGGGTATTGAGTGCAAGAGTTGGCAGGTCTTGTTGCAGTTTTATAGGACTTTGGTTCGACCATGTTTGGAATACTGCATATAGTTCTGGTCATCACATTACAAAAAGGATGTAGATGCTTTGGACAGGGTGCAGAGGAAGTTCACCAGGATGTTGCCTGGTATGTAGGGCACTAGCTATGAAGGGAGGTTGAGTAGATTAGGATTATTTACATTAGAAAGACGGAGGTTGAGGGGGGACCTGATTGAGGTCTACAAAATCATGAGCGGTATAGACAGGGTGGATAGCAAGAAGCTTTTTCCCAGAGTGGGGGATTCAATTTCTAGGGGTCACGATTTCAAGGTGAGAGGAGAAAAGTTTAAGGGAGATATGCATGGAAAGTTCTTTATACAGAGGGTGGTGGGTGCCTGGAATGCGTTGCCAGCGAAGGTGGTGGAGGCGGGCATGTAGCGTCATTAAAGATGTATCTAGACAGATACATGACTGGGCAGGGAGCGGAGGGATACAGATCCTTGGAAAATAGGCAACAGGTTTAGATAGAGGATCTGGATCGGCGTAGGCTTGGAGGGCCGAAGGGTCTGTTCCTATGCTGTAATTTTCTTTGTTCTTTGTTCTTCTTTGTACTGTCAGTTTCTCTATCGACAAAAGCAATTCACTTGTAAGAAAATACAGAAAAAAAGTGTGTAGAGCATTTTCAGGGGTTCTCTCTTTCTCTTTTGCCTCAATAATTTACTAAAATATAAATCTCTCAATTCCCCATAAGTCGCTTCTGCTTGGTGTTGCTGCAAGCAATGTTTCTTACTGTAGAATGGAATAGAATAGAAGGCAAGGTCTGTTTTTCCATAAATCATAAGATTTCATGACAGTAATTGATTTTTATTTGTTTGTGGCCTGTAAATAATAACATTGGATTGCTGTAATTTAATTTATTTGTCTAAACATTTTATTTTTATTTTAATTGCTTTTATTTAGTCGCTCTCCAGTCTTGCTGTATCAGTCTCAAGATCAAAGCACAGACAGACAATGTTTCCCAGTGCTCTTTTTCTGATGGGTATCAAGTGATGTGAGCGTCATTGTGGGAAGCAGCTGCTGTCTACCTGTGAATTCCCCTGACACGCAGTCCATGTCATAAAATTGTAAGAAGGGATAACACAATAACTCAACACAGAGGCTGGTATTTCATCACCAAGTCATCCTTTATTCCCACGTGGAGAGTCCTTGACACAGATCCAGCTCCTTCACGGACTGCTCTCAGAGTGACCAGTATCTCCAACACTCCTGTTCTTATCTGTCAGCCAGGGCTCCCTGATTGGACCAGATTAACAGGCCCAGTCAGGGAATTTATATTCTATGAGATCCACCTTGCTGACCCCGTGACTATCACTTCAATAAAATATATCTTGTAATAGCTAAACCATCCTCTGTAATACTAACCTTTGTCTGCCAAAGCATTTTCTGAGGGCAGGTGTCCCCGCACTGAGGACATCATAAATTGTTTTGTTAATAACTCATGAACAGCAGCAGGGATGAGAGAATATTGAAGACAAAACCTGGGCTAACGAATATATTTCATCATTAAGGACAGTAATTTTTAAAGAGTGTTACAAGTGAATTAATTTTAGTTTTTCTTTTCATAAGCAAATTCTATTTTCCAATAAAACACAATGTACAGTTAGGTAGGGAACTGGGAACTAGCTAGCACATTGCCTTTCACAGATAGGTTCAAATTCAGTCAGACCAATAGAAAGAAAGTCTCCTCTCAATTTTCTCTGATCCTACGTGGAACAATCAGGTTGGGATGTCTAAATCTTACGCCTTTTAAATTCACACCAACAACAACGTGCACGTTAATTCAGTATCAAAATGTGCAATCTTACTCAAGGAAATCATACTGCCTGGCATAGCATGCAAGAATTGAAACTTCTCTCTGGCTTCAGTGGTATAAATTTAATCTTTGTGTTGGCATATTTTGTGCTTTCCGCGCATTTTGTTCTTCACCAGGTGTTTACTGCTACATCTCATTTAATTTTACAAGAGCACCCCCAGCTGTATTTGCCTCCTGTGGGAAGATGGGAAGTCCTGTCTTTGAGTTGTAGTGTAAATTGGATACTTTTTCACTGTTCTTGAATTGTGTTTTTGTTCATCAGCAGTGTGCTGAGAGAAGCCACTAGTTTTTCCATTGACGGCTGGGATGGAGGGCTGCTCCCTTTTCTTAAAGACTCCTACAGATTTTGCTGACGGAGGTCCTACTAGGGATGTACTCTGTCTATGACTGTGAGGAAGCTGCATTAGGATTGCTGCAGCAAAACATTAATAGGTAGGCCAATGCACTGTCTGCAGGAAAGAGGTTATCCTTCCAGTTCAGAAAGAAATTCAACACTGTGATGTTTACCCAGATTAGTGAGTCACGTATCTCTTAAGTGTCTTCTGCAAGCTTTTATGAAAGTGAATTCTGTACATTATTGCTGGAAGTCAACTTTATAGGCAGTTCTAGTAACTGTGCCCTTGCACGTGTCTGCTTAATTATCTTGAGCTTTTGATGATAAGAAAATTAGAAGCAGAGTAGGCCACTTGGCTGATTGAGCCTTTCAATAAGAACATAATTGATCTGATTGTGACCTTAACTCCATGTTCCTACCAGCACCTTTCCCTGTCTAACCCAGCTGTGAATATATTCAATGACTCAGCCTGTCAGTGTACACTACACCAGAAAGCCAAGGGCAAAAGGAAATGGAAAATATTCCTGAAAACCTCAAATCAATCTTTTGATGAGGTCCACATGAAAACCTGGCAGTAGGGCAAGGCAGCACAAAATAAGAGGCAGGCCTCTGTATCTTCAGGATTGGTTTTGCTACTTTAAGCTGTTGGACACATTATGCCCAGTTCAGGTCAGATTGAAACTTGTATTTAAAACCATGATTTGCTGGACTTTGTATGAATCGTGGGGAAACTAGTGGAGTGAGACTTTCCTCTGCTGAGGGATTCTGCAAAATCTCTGCCACAGTTTTTCTGGGATTTATCATTGCGTTGGTAGCCTAGTTTGAACACTTCTGTTTTCTTGAGCAGCATCTGCTGCGTATGGATCAAGATACCACACACTGTCATGACTTTACACATATGCAGTCAGTCTGTGGAGATATGGCATGCAGCATTGATGGAATTACTCATGTAACTTGTACGTACGTGCAGCAATAAATGTCTTTTTGTTTACTTTACCCAATTGTCAAGATTTCTACTACTTAGACCAGAGTCAGATTGCCTACATTCACAACAAACCACTAAATCCTGTAGCAGCGTTGGCAGCAATGGCCCTTCATCTAAACTCAACATACTGAAAACAAGATGAACTTCCAACTCAAGAAGAAAAAGGATCACAACAAAATGAAAAGAAAAGCGGGTTTGACCTAAACAGAGGCACAGAAGAAGGAGCCTGAGGGGCTCCAAGACAGAGATATAGACTTGCATTATCTCAGACAAAATTCTGTTTTTTGCAATCCAGTTTTGAGATTGTGAACTGAACAGCAAATGAGGGTTGGGTGAGAAAAATTTGTGACCAGCGTGAAAAATCAAATTATGGCGCAACTTGAGAGGTGTTATAATTTCAAAATTTTGTAGCTCTGACCGATTGATCGCCTTTATTTGTGGCAAACGTGAACACAGACAAACTAAAAATGGCCATGAAAACTGGATGCTTCAGCAACATGAGACACAGGGAAAAAGATCTGAAGAAAAATTGGGGAAGCCAAGTTAAACTGCTTTTCAGTATCAAGAATGAAATTCCGAATGGTTTTCTCGAAAGGATAAAAGACTGCAGTGGGAGCAATAGTGAGACTCGGAAGCATTAGAAAACTTCATTATCATGAAAAAGATGTGGGCAATCTCCATTACTGAAAAATAAGTTAAAAATTAATGAATAAGAATATCTCGAAGGTATACAAAAATATTGCATTGAATTCTCATTGCCGAGGAAGATTTAACCACAGAAATGGACCAAATTAGACAAAAATTGGAAATGCTACAGGACAAAAATTTTAAGACACAGAATTGGTTCAAAATTAGACTGAAAGACTGAAATTGAGTACATTTCCATATATATTTTGAAGCATAATGTAATTGTTCAACAAGGAGTTAATGAAATATTAGACAAATTTGATGAAGTGTTAGCAGTTTTTGATAATAATGTCAATTTCAGAACTAATACAATTCTGCAAAGAGCAAGATTCACTCGAACAGTCCAGAATCCTGGTGAATCAGCAGACGATTTTATTAATGACCTCTCTTGTGACAGGCATAAATATAGATTTGAAGACAGAATTGATTACAGATTGCATATTTATGGGTGTTGCTGATGTTCCTTTGACAAATTTATTACAGTCAAAAGAAGTCCATGGACTGTAAAAAACCACTTAACTGGTTAAGTAAGGAGAGCTCCAAAAGCAGAACAGGTCATTCCTCAGGGGAGATAAACAACCTTAGCACAGAGATCTGTAGAATCTATTTTTCCCTTTAAGACAAGACAAGAAAGAAACATAAGGAAAGAATACACAGCTAGGAGGACTAGCACAAGATGTCAGAAGTCCCTGTCAATACTATGGTACCAGGAAACTTCACGGGTATAACAGTTTTCAGTCATTAAAACTGAGTAGATTCAATACAAGAGTCATAAAGTTGTAGAGATGTACAGCACGAAAACAGACCCTTCGGTGCAACTCGTCCATGTCAACCAGTATCCTAAATTAATCTAATCCCATTTGCCAGCATTTGGCCTAAATCCCTCTAACCTCTTCCTATTCATATACCCATCCAGGTGCCTTTTAAATATTGTAATTGTACCCATCTCAACCACTTCCTCTGGCAGCAATATTACTGTATTAGGCATACATGCACCACTGTCTGCATGAAAAAGTTGCCCCTTAGGTCCCTTTTAAAATCTTTCCCCTCTCACCTTAAACCTATGCCCTCTAGTTTGGGTCTCCCCTACCCTAGGGAAAAAGATATTGGCAATTCACCTTTTCCATGCCTCTTAGGATTTTATAAGCCTGTATAAAGTCACTACTCAGCCTCCGATGGTCCAGGGAAAATAGCCCCAGCCCATTCAGCCTCTCCCTACAGCAAAACACATGTCATTTTCAGTATTTGACCAGAAGTATAACATCAACATTGAGAAAACATAGAAGTAAAGTCTTCACACAGAATCAACAAAATCGAACAATCTTATCTGAAGATTAACTAAAGGTCTTCCTTGGTGACATCAATGATACCAATCAGATATTTTATCACCCAGACATATACCTCAAAGAACACTTTATGAATTTCAAGTTAATACTGGAGCAAGTGCAATAATCTTGTTGGAGAAGAAGCCTTAATTAGCAAAACACTGCTTGTAAACAAAAAAAATGCAGTTATATAGTCCAGGAGGAATTCAATTAAAAGTCAAAGATTTGCTACTAGCAACCAACTATAAAAAAAGTTAACAAGCATGGGGCTGGATGAACACAGCAGGTCAAGCAGCATCATAGGAGCAGGAAATGGACCATTTCAACTCCTCCTCCCATTCCTCAGATGACATGTCCATCCTGGGCCTCCTGCAATGCCACAGTGATGCCACCCGAAGGCTGCAGGAACAGCAAATCATATTCAGCTTGGGAACCCTGCAGCCCAATGGCATCAATGTGGATTTCACAAGCTTCAAAATCTCCCCTCCCCCAACCGCATCCCAAAACCAGCCCAGCTCATCTCCACCTCCCTAACCTGTTTTACCTCTCACCTCAAGCCACACCCCCATCTCCTATCTACTAACATCATTCCGCCCCCCCTTGACCTGTCCGTCCTCCCTGGACTGACCTATCTCCTCCCTACCCCCCTACCTACACTCACCTTTACTGGCTCCATCCCCGCCTCTTCGACTTGTCTGCCTCCTCTCCACCTATCCTCTCCTCTATCCATCCTCTATCCGCCTCCCCCTCTCTCCCTATTTATTTCAGAACCCTCTTCCCCTCCCCCATTTCTGATGAAGGGTTTAGGCCCGAAACGTCAAGTTTTCCTGCTCCTATGATGCTGCTTGACCTGCTGTGTTCATCCAGCCCCATGCTTGTTATCTCCGATTCTCCAGCATCTGCAGTACCTTTTATCTCTATAAAAAAAGTTATATGTGTGTATATATACACAGTCAAGTATTTTCACTATTGGGTGGACAACCTGGATTGATCTGAATCTTATTCAGAAGGTCAAAGAAGTTAACCAACAAAAGGTCGAGTTAATCCGGAGACCCAGATAACATTCTGGGGACCCAGGTTCGAATCTCGCCAATGGCAGATGGTGGAGTTTGAATTCAATGAACATCTGGAATTAAGAATCCAATGATGACTGTGAATCTATTGTCAATTGTCAGGAAAAACTCATCTGGTTCACTACTGTCCTTCAGGGAAGGAAACTGCATCCTTACCTGGTCTGGCCTACACGTGACTCCAGACCCACAGGGATGTTGTTGACTCTGAACTGCCTTCTGGGCAATTAGGGATGGGCAATAAATGCTGCCTAGCCAGCAACATCCTCATCCCATGAATGAATAAAGAAAAAAAAAACTGTTAAGAAGACTACGCAAAGTTTTTAAAGGTCCAGGAATTTTGAAGACTGTATTCTTCCAGTAAAAAAAAAATGAGAAAAGATATTAAAGTTATAGTCTCTTTTTGCCTAAAATTCACCACTCCCATTAATGATGTCAGTTGAGAGTTAAGAGATGACAAGGACAAGAGTCATTTCTTCAATCTCAAAACTAATTGAATGGTGCTCTGGCGTGTTTCACTTCCCATACCTAATAACACCAGCGTATATAGATTTAACACAAATCAGAAATGTGGTAGCAAGAGAAATCCATCCGATATTCATAGTTTAATGAAAGATTATTGAAGAAAAAATATGCAACACACTGACCAGATAACCATTAATACTGACGAAACTTCCAATCAGGCCGTGGGAATGGGCCAGAATGGATCTATTTGTTTTCAATGAGTCAGGTTTGATGGTCATTGACTACTTTTTGGGATGGATTGAAATTTGAAAGTCATACACTATGACAACAGAAATAGTAATTGAAGCACTGAAAGACATTTTTGCAACTCATAGAATTCCAGCTGAAGTATTTTTTGAAAATGAACCACAGTTTGCAAATGAATATTTCAAGTACTTTGCAGAAAATAGCGGAGCTGAATATAATACCAATTCCTCAAGATATAGTCCAAAGGTAAAGTTGAACAAGAAGTCAGAATTATCAAGTTGGTTTTTAAAAAGGATGAAAATTTTCAACAGCGGTATTGAACCAGAGATCCATTCCATTACCACATGGACTAGCACTCCCTAAATTAGCGATGAAAGAAAACTCAAAGCCCAAGTGCTTATTCTATCTAAGAAATTGGTGTTAATGTTGCAACATTTTGAGACAAAGAGAAGTTTTACAGAATTAAGCCAAGAATTCTAATAAAATATCTTGTACTAAGAATTTACCAAAGTTGCAGGTCAAAAGATATGGATATATGATCAAAATGGGGAAGGTTTGATCATTTAAAACAATGAAAATAAGAAAGATCTTACTTGATACTTACAGTAGAAGGTATTTATAAGACAAAATAGAAGGGATCTTATTCCATTCCATCAGATTCATTCACGAGTTACATATTGAGATGAACTGGATTCGAACTGTAATCTGGGAGAAACAGGAAACCACACAACTTCAGGAAGACCTTCCAAGTAAAGAATCAGCCACAACATGAGAAAGGACCATCCTTCAAAGTCAAACTGAAACACAAATCAGGGAGAATAGGCAAACCTCCAAACGGACTAAATCTATGAAGCTAGAGATTTGGGGGAATGGATAGTATATGGGATGTAAAAAGATAATACACCTACCAAGAACATAAAAATATAAGAAATAGGAGCAGGAAAAGGCCAACTGGCCACTCGAGTCTGGTCTACCATTCAATAAGATCATGGCTGATTTTTTCATGGACTTAGCTCCACTTACCCGCCAGCTCACCATAACCCTTTATTCCTTTATGGTTCAAAAATCTCTCTGCCGTTGCCTTAAAAACATTCAGTGAGGTAGCCTCAATAATAATAACATAGTAATTGGGACAAAGACTTGATGGGGCAGGAGGGGGAGATGTTGTATATGGGTCTGATCGGGCTATTATCTAAAAGAGTGTAATTAGCACCACCCATAGAGATGTCATGCAATTACATAGACATAGCTACACAATCACAAACACAGAGAATGTTTAACACTTCTAGCAGCATCTGTAGGGAGAGAAACCGAGTTAATGTTTCGAGTCCAGTATGACTCATCTTCAGAACGCTGCATGTTGTTCCTGATACACAGCAGTTAGAGATTAAACGTCTGCATGACAAAGGATAATTTACACTATCAGAAATAATGGCTCTTTCCATAATACATTACTTAAAATAAATTTACTATGAAAAATTATTCTTTGAATTGCATCTCTTAAACCCAATGGAAACACTCACTCAGTGAGGTCCCAGTGTTGCACAAGATGGGGTGGCACAGTGGCTCAGTGGTTAGCACTGTTGCCTCACAGTGCCAGTGACTTGGGTTCAATTCCACCCTTAGGAGACTGTCTGTGTGGAGTTTGCACATTCTCCCTGTGTCTGCATGGGTTTCCTCTGGGTTTCCTCCCACAATCCAAAGATGTGCAGGCTAAGTGGATTGGCCATGCCAAATTGCCCATAATGTTCAGGGAGGTATAGATTAGGGGGATGGGTCTGGGTGGGATGTTCTGAGAGTCGGTGTGGACTCATTGGGCCAAAGGGCCTGCTTCCACACTGATCTATGATCTATGCATATTGCCTGATTTTAGAAAGCTTTCAACCTCAAGAAAGATGAGTCCTTAAGAGGTTGGCTGAAACACTGCCAATAAGTTCTCGATAAAGCAATTTATGAACTGTAGACATAATTATCTGTACCAGGCTTCATATCTATGGCAGACATTGACACAGCTAGTTCAACAAAAGCTGAAGAACATGAGAATGAAAATAACAGCCTTCTGTTAAACTATCTGTACAACCATATAATTTGTTATCAGTTAACAATATATAGCTAATATTTATGAAGCACACAACTGGCTGAAATAAACCCCTGCACGGATAAACATTTCATATAATTATGACAAAAATGTGTTTTTAATTGCGTGGAAACACAGAACAAAAGAATCATAGAATGATCACAACACAGGGTGAGGCCAGTTAGTTTAGTGCATCCATGCGGGTGGCTGCAAGAGTAGAATAGCACGTCCTACTCTCCTCTTCTTTTCCCTACAGACCTACAAGCATTTTCTCCTCAGATAATTTTCTAATTTCCTTTGAAAGCCACATTCAAATATGCCTTTACTGCATTCTAAGGTAGAAAATTACAGATTCTAATCATCCACTGCATGAGAAATATTTTCCTCATGGCACTAATTCTTCTTCTGTTTACCACCTTAAATCTGTACATTCTACTTTGAGATCCTTCTGCCAATTGAACCAGTTTCTCCTTACCTACTCTCTCTAGGCACTTCGTGAAAGCTCTTAACACTCTCTTCTCCAAGAAGAGCACTTCCAGTTTATCTACTTCAACTTTGTAACTGGAGTTCTTCATCTGTGGAACTATTCTCACAACTCGTTTCTTCATCCTCTCTAATGTCTTCATTTCCTTTTAGTATACACAATACTCTAACTGAGGGTGAACCAGTACGTCATACTGCATGTTATTTTAACTGTTTTCTTAATTTGCCCTGTTACCTTCAAAATTTGCGCATTTATAACCCAAGGTCCCTCATCTCCTGCACCCCATTTAGAATTTTACCTATTATTTATATTGTCTCTCTTCATTCTTCTACTAGATGAACCTTCACATCACCGCCCAAGGATATTCCCGAGCATTTTGCAACCGATGAGTTATTTTTGATTTGTTACCATCATTGTCTTTGAAATAACCCCACAGAGGTCAATATCCCACCACCAAGTTACGCTTTGTTTACACGTCAGGAGAGTCTTTGACAATGCTGCAGCTCCCTCAGAGCCAGCTCTCAGAGTGAACAGGATGTGTGATACTCTTGTTCTTCCCTGTCAGCCAGGGCTCCCTGATAGGACCAAATTAACAGCACCAATTGAGGAACTCATATTCTATGAGGTCCACCTGGCTGACCTCATTACAATCACGGCAGTCTGATCACGCAAATAGTAGTTCCCTAATGCTGCTTTGGATTATAGCATTTCAGGCCTGTAGAGAGGGACTTAAAGCAACAAGTTTCTGATTCATAGATAATAATTTTACTGTTTGCAGCACAAGACTGAGAAATTCCCAAAGAAAAATTAAGACAGAGTCCGATAAGTGTCGATTTACACTGTTCATGAAAGTGATACATCAGATCTATGATGGCCCTTCCACTATCCTGTTGGAAATTGTAGTAAAGAGGGAGAGAAATTGATCAGAATATCATTCTATCCCTCACCAACGAGATTCTTTTTTCCTGTACCTAAGTAGGGAAGAGCTGGATGGAGGCAAGGTTATCGCTTCACCTTCATTTCCCTCCTGCAAGATCAAGTGTTAGTCATTCAGTGGTCAACTTAGCAAAAATCTTCAGTGTTTTCCTGCTATGAAGACCAACATACCATTTGCCAAGTTCACCACTTGCTGCATCTACATGGTTACTCCCAGTGACTGATGTACAAGCACACCCAGGTCTCATTCAGAGATAGCAAGAACTGCAGATGCTGGAATCAGAAATCTGAAGAAGGATCCCAACTCGAAACACCAACTTTCCTAATATTCTGATGCTGCCTGATCTGCTGTGTTCCTCCAGCTCCACACTTTGTTATCTCTACACCCAGGTCTCATTGCCCCTTTCCCGTTTCCCAATCTGTCTAATCATAGAGTCATAGAGCCATACAGCAGGGAAACAGACCCTTAGTTCCAACCAGGCCATGCCGAACATAACCCCAAACTGAACTAGTCCTACCTGCCTGCTCCTGGCCCATATCTCCCCAAACCTTTCCTATTCATGTACTTACTAAGTGCCTTTTAAACTTTGTAACTGTGCCCACATCCATCATTTCCTCAGAAAGTTCATTCCACAGGTGAGCCACCCACTCTCTCAGCTTGTTCTATAACTCAGCAGAGCTAGCTTTGACCTATGTTCAAGCTCCTCTCCATACGAGCACATGAAATAAACAATCATCACTTGTTTTCTGAAGTCCTCTAATGAAGCTGTCGAGATGACTCTCCCATAACAGTTGCACATACAGGGCTTCAACATCAACTGCAACACTGCATCTGGCTATACATAAGTAGGAAAGATAGGAATGAAATAAATTAAATATTCATACCACCATTGCTTTGCAAATGCTTCAGAGAATTATCTTTTATTTATTGTGCCATAGGCTCTTTTATTATACAAGCAAAGAGTCAGTGTTCAAAAGTAAAGGGAACATGTGCAGTATGTTTAGTTTTACCAATATGTTAAAAAAAAAGTCATAGTTCCAGGGCTATTTCAAGATTTGATTAAATTATCCAGGTGGATACTTCAGTACTGAAGTAATATTATTGGAGATGACTTATTTCAGATCATGCATTAAACAGAAAACCACCTTCAGCTGCATATAAAAAAATCCTATGATATATTTGAGTTAAACAAGAAGATCTCAGAGTATTCTGGCCCATATTACCTTTTCAACAAAAGTCAATAAGTTAGCCTTTTTACTGACTAGGGAACCGTGATGTGCACAAATTAAATTGTACAGAGATTAGTCTTCATATCAGAGAAGTGAACAAGCCACTGTTTCCACAGAAATTCCCAAAAGGTTTCATATTCTCAAAGATATTGATGGCGAAGAAAAGAGGCTTCAAAGGCTGCATTATTATTACTAGGGTACAAAAGGCTAGGAGGGGATTTATGGAAGATGTTGTTTTAAATTATGAAGGAATTTGATAAAGTGAGTAGAGAAAGACTGCTATTTTTGCTAAGTTAGGGATGAAGAAATCTTCAAAATAAATCAGTCTTGAAGAGACTGATGGAGTTTAGGAAATAGTTTTTTGTACGGGTTATTTGGGTATACAGAACTTGGACACACAAAGTGGTTGAGGCAGAGACCATGCCTTCTTTAGGGTGAAAATAATTATTTTAAGCAAATAACATTTAGTGCTATTGGGAGAAGGCAGTGCGATGGAATTTAATAACTTACACAGACACATACACACACACACACCTGTACGTGTTCCAGCTCACCGTGACATAAATATTGGATGCAGAACTGTCCTTCACTGTCACAAGTTGTAAAATGGAGACAGCCGAATATCAACATAGGTCTTGTTCATCTTCTAGACACATATTACATTCAGAGTTGATTAGCCTGTTTCCTCATGAACTATAGCTTCATTAACAACCTTGAACTGCCGTGTCATAGAATCATGAAATAGTTAGAGCAAAATAGGCTATTTGACCCAAAGTGCTATTCCTCTGCTTTCGCGCAATTTTTTTTCCTTGTCAGATAAATAACCAATTCTCATTTGAATGCCTCAGACAATTGTCTCCACCACCGTTTCAAGCAGTGCAGTTCAGATCTTAAGCACTCACTGTGTGGAAATATTTTCTTCATGTCGCCATTGCTTCTCTTGCCAATAATATATAATTTCTACCCTCTGGTTCATAGTTCTTTCATAAATGGGAGTAGTTTCTCCCCTATCTATACTGCACCCTCACGATTTGGATTATTTTATTTTAAATCCCTTCTGAACTTTGCTTTCTCCAATAACAGTACTATCTTCTTCAAATAAAACAAACTGTGGAGGCTGGATATCTGAAATGAAAAGTAATTGCTGACAAATCTCAGCAGTTGACCATATCTGTGGAAAGAAAACAAAATAGGACACAGGTTTAGGATGAGAGGGAAAGGATTTAAAAGGGACCTAAGAGGCAACTTTTTCACACAGAGGGTGGTGAGTGTATGGAGTGAGTTGCCACAGAGAGTGGTGGAGGCTGGTACAATTACAAAATTTAAAAGGTATCTGAATGGGAAGATGAATAGAAAGGATTTAGAGGGATATGGGTCAAATGCTGGCAATGGGGCTAAATCTTTTTAGGATATCTGGTCGGCATGGATGAGTTGACCGAAGGGTCTGTTTCCATGCTGTACATCTCTATGACTCAGGTCACTCTAGACTTTATTTTATATTGTCTCTCTACCTTCCTGCCACCAAAGTGAATTGGTTCGTGTATCTGCAGCTTGTTTGCACATTCCACCAATCTGTGCCCTTTTGAAGTTCTATACTATCTTCTCCATGGTTCACAATACTTCCAAGATTTGTGTCATCTTCAAATTTTGAAACTGTGCCCTGTGAACCAAGTTCTAGGTCATTGTATTGACGAGTGATTCCATAAAATAAAATAAACAACTATGGGGTCACTTTTCAAGTTCCTGTGAGTCTTTCTTGAAACATGGACATGCAATCCAACATTGAGAATTTGTCTAAAGTAAGAACAGAAATTGTCAGAGAAACTCAGCAGGTTTGGCATCATCTGTGGAGAGAAGGCAGTGTCCAGTGATCCTTCTGCAGAACTGATTCCAAACGCATGTTAATAAAAAGACTCCAACATAGAAAGTGCACTTCATGATTTCAGGCCAATCTAAAATGCTTCACAGGATCAAGGTCCTTCTGAAATTTTGATGTAATATAGGAACTGTGATAGGCAACTTAAACAGAGAAAGCTCCGACTAGTTGCAATTTAGTAATGAGCAGCTTATTTCCGTTTGTGATTTTTATTAAGGGACAAAGACTGAGGGGAAAAAGAAAGTAGAGAAAAAAGACCCCTGCTCTTCTTTAATAGTGTGTCACAAAGCCCTTTACACCCCATTGAAAAGCAAATGCAACATTTCATCTGAAAGACTTTGCCTCTGATAGTACACCACTTTCTCAACACTATGCTGAGTGCCAGCTGGATTATATCTCCATTGTGGGACTTGAAAGCACAACTTTACTGTGTACTGATAATACAATGAAATAGTGACCTCATTGGAGAATGACTTTAAAAAATGGATCATGATAGCCAGGGTAGAAATGGAGAAAATAATTGACTAGCTAGAAAAAAATCTAAAATAAAACAAGACCCCAGGTCCAGATGGGATGAATTCATGCATTTTTGTGAAAACTGGGTTTGGCTTATCAGGTATGTATCTAATATATAGACATTCTATCGAAGACAAGATAATGACAGCAGAATGATGGACAGCTAATGGAATTCTGGTAAACAAAAACAGATATAAGGCCAAACTGTTAACCGTAGGCCTGTCAGCTTTATGTCAGTGATTGAAAAGCATGTGAGTTTACAAGGCAAGAAGTAATCGAATAATAGCAGGAACAAAAATTACAAAGAGATGTGCTCATGGGCTGGATTTTACAAGCACACATCTGGTGGGTCATATCCTCCATGCATAGATACAATATGGTTCAAAATTAATCATTGGTTGGGTTGGCAACATATCATCAAACCAGCCTCAGATATTACAAAATCAGAGTTTTTAAAAAAACAATAGCTTGAAATTTTTGTTTGCTCACTACATTTCAGGAAAAGGTTTGGAATTTTTTTGTGCAATTGCAGAAGTGACATGTAAGTGGAAGAAAAAGCATGTAATTGAGTTTAGCACAGGTAAAAGTGCTTAAAGACTTTCATTTTTGAGAACATCCAAAACTAGTAGGCAATAAATACACCATAGTTTTTAATAAAGGATGTGGAACAACCTACTGTCAGAAATGGATGAGATAAATGGCTTAGATGCTTTCAGCAGGAACACAGATGGATCTATGAGAATAAGGGGAATAGAAAATGTCTGAAAGGCTAAGATGAGACTGATTGGATAGGAAAGAGAATAGTGTACCATATAGTCTAACTGTGTTTAATGACTTGTTTCTACGCTGCATTTCCAAAGTGATAAAAAGCTTCTGATTCAAAGCCATGTGTATGACCACAAAGTTCTAGCTGTTACCTAATAGTTAAGAGTGTGTTAACTTATTTCCTGGCAATGTTGAAAGTGTTTTATAATTGGAAAATACTTTTAGCCCATCTAAACTTCCAGAAAATCCATAAGATGTGACTTTCAGGGTTATCTTAAAAATTAAAGAAAGAAATAATTCCTATTTGCTATCTTCTGTCACTTTCTGTGCACTTGGAGACATGTTTCACTTTCAATTAAAATTCCTCAAGGTACACTCTAATACATGTAATTGGAAAAGCAGAAAAATGAGATCAATGTCAGTAGTGGTTTTAAGTCGAGATCTAATATTAAATTTGAACAAAGTGCATCATTATAAAGTAGCAGCATACATCCTGTTCTAATGGACTTTGGCAGTCACCCAGGCAGAAGCTGCAGAACAACAGAAAGCAAAGGGAACAGTGCCAACTCACTTTAATTCAATTCTCCATCGGGGTAACCATAAGACTGTCAGCTGATTTTCAACAGGTAGTCAATCATATTCTCACAATCTTATTGATCAAGGCTTTGCAGTTGCAATGGTAAATGAGATCTTCTGACCTCATTAGAAGAATTTTTTTCACAGTGGAAATAAGTGAAGATAGTGGATAAAAGTTGGTTAATGGCATTGAAGATGACATTTTTAGACATTAATCAGTATTGTCAAATAATTTCCATTCGTTCACTTCTGAATCATTTTTATTATTTGTCTGTAACCCGTTAATGGAACACACAGATTTAAAGAACAGGTTTAACTTAAAGACATGGAATTTTAATTGGGACAAATAGAACTTATCATGGAAAAAAAAATCGACAACAAGCTGTGGCAAACAAAGATGAATATTCAATAGTGAAAATCCCAAAGTTGATGTAGGAGGTATGCTGCTCTTCCCTGTGGTAAACTGTAACTAACCTCACCTATATTGGATTGAAGTCTGTTGAATTTATTGTACTTACTCATTAGTTCTCTACTAAAAATATGAAAGCAAGTTAAAATTTGTGCATTCAAGGATGTGAATTTTTAAATGCGCTGGACTTTCTATTAAAAAATATCTTTGAAAGTGTCATTTTACAAGTGTGGAGTTGCATTTCCTTCAAAATTAATTGTAGTTGGAAATCAAGAGAAAGATATTTAAAACATTTTCCTCTGTCTGTCTTTACGGATCTCTTCTGTCTTTCCCAATTATTATTCTACTTTCTGCCAATTATTTAAATCTAGTGTATACTTTTTGCTTTATATTTCTTGATTTAGAAGGCACAGCTTTGATTTTAGGTCAGTGGTAGGTTCTCCAGTACGCGTGGGAAAACAGGAAGCAATTATCCAGCAATTCACATTTACGTGTGGTTTCCAAACTCAGTCACCTCATTAGAATTTTACTTCTGAGTTGCCTACCCCTGCAAACTCAATTTCAGTATTTAAAGATGGAGCTAATATCCAAGTTGAAGGAATTTGGCTTTGGAAAGAAAGGAGAAACAAACCTGAGAATAGACATAAGGCATATTAAGGTTGTGCTGCTCTTCAGGGGCTCTTCTCTGAAAGGGCTGTCGGAGGTTATGAAGAATAGGAGAGAGGTAGCCTTCCCTTTCGATTTTAGGTAGTAGCTTGTTCCAAATAAAGAAGGCGTGGCTAGAGTTTTTTGAGGAGCTCAGTGTCAAATGAGGGGTGCCGTGCTCCTGGATAGAACACCCAATGACCTAAGGAAAATTGAGTATAATGGCACATATGCATCAATCTTGTATGCATCACACTGCTTTGTCAAACCTATTCTAACACATAGCTTGTCACAACTTGTCCCAGAGCTCCTCTTAGCTTGAGGGTACACTCAGGCCTCTCTTCTGATGCAGTCCCATAAATACCTACCCGTACCATCCACCATTAACACTGAGCCTAACTTTTATGCAGTGTCATCCCTCTCCTCACAGTTGCCATCACTAAATGCATTCCATCCATCAGATGAATAAATGTCATTACACTATTAGGAGGTGAGGATCTTCCAGCTACTGGTGACACAATTAAATAAAAACCACAATGTTCAGCATGACTTATAGTCATTGAAATATTACTTATCTATATAGTGATAACTTGCAATGTGCAAAATTCTTACTTTGGCAGGACAAATTCATGGGTTACATCTCCCATAGTGTCTTATGAATACATCAGGTGTCAGAGATTGGGAGACAACAGCCTAGTGATATGATTACTGGACTACTAATCCAGAGAGCCAGGTAATGTTCTGGAGACCTGAGTTCAAATCCCACCTTAGCAGATTCTGGAATTTGAATTCAAAAAAAAATCTGGAATTAAGACCATGTCTATCATCAGGAAAAACCCACCTGGGTCACTAATGTCCTTTAAAGGAAGGAGACTGTCATCCTTGCCTGATATGGACTACATGTGACTCTAGACCCACAGCAATGTGATCAACTCTTAACTGCCCTCTGGGCAATTAAGGGTGGGCAATAAATGCTGGTGATGCCCTCATCTCATGAATGAATTTAAAAAAAGTTAATTGATGAGCCCTCATGGAAGTTGAGTCCTTTTCAGTACTGAAATTGACCCAAATCAACAGAGGTACTTACAATTGGTGAGAACAGTAAGGGTTGGGTTTTCATTTGATGGCTCACACTTCACAAGTGAGTGAGAACAATTGGTGGAGAAGAGAAAGCCATACAGTGTCCATGTCCTGGGCTCTGCTCAGCTGGCTATACATGCTATATCCTGGAGCTGAACAGCAATATCATTGAGCAGCAACAGAAAATGTGTGATGCACTGTCCTGGCTTCCTAAGCACACTATGCTCACAGTGATACTGGAGGAGTTAATTTCAAACATGACTGATGTGCTACTGCAAAGCATTGCAACAATGTCTCCTTTATTAACACAGTGGCTATTGTATGCCTAATCAAATGGATTCATGGATGCCTTCAACACCGTGATAAAAACTTTAGACACTAACATGTCTGCCACCTTGGATAGACTGATGGATTCCTTAGCATTAACCATACAGCCTTTTTTAAAATCTAAACTAGAGTCCTCTCCAACAGAATGCTACCAGTGAACTGTTGCTGAATCAAAAGAAGGATGATGGCCATAGAAATGGGAACATCTCTCAATGCTCAAACACTTCTAGCCCACAGCCTATTCCTAAGTCAGTAGAATCCTTGCTGCCTCACCTCCCAATGTCCTAGTCTAACCTCGTAATGAAGGCAAGTAGAGCAGCTTTTGGTGGGGACCTCACAAGCTCCAAAACCCAAAGAATGCCAACCAAGAGTACCTCAGTAGACAGACATACAGAGCAAATGGATTGGAGCAAACTGCCTTTATCTCTGCTGAAGCTTCAGAGATGGTGCCATGAATGAACATTAACAGAGAAATGAGAGATAATAGGAACTGCAGATGCTGGAGAATCCGAGATAACAAGGTGTAGAGCTGGATGAACACAGCAGGCCAAGCAGC
>JAHRHZ010000019.1:50764675-50816089 GCA_024137785.1 Ginglymostoma cirratum | reverse complement strand
GGGTATGTGTGCTGTGACATCCAAACATGTCTATTGTTGAATGTGAAAACATCAATTGATGAAAACCAATGGAAGAATGCTGCAGGAATGGCTGACTGGTTGTAAGGCTGCTTTGTGGAAGGGCCTTTGTAGAGGATGGGACATGTCAGTTGTATTTTACGGCTCCCATTGGTCTACATAAATGAAGAGAACCAAGCATTAACAAAGGCTTCCCTGACGTCTGAATATGTAACGCCTTTATGATGCAGCTCCTCCTATTCTTCCGCCTCCCTGGTCTTTGGATGAAAGGAGGATCCGAGCTGCCTCTAGACCTTAATTTATGTCAGTGCCTCCTCA
The DNA here is from genome assembly GCA_024137785.1 of Ginglymostoma cirratum. NCBI lineage: Eukaryota > Metazoa > Chordata > Chondrichthyes > Orectolobiformes > Ginglymostomatidae > Ginglymostoma > Ginglymostoma cirratum. Next base: position 50,815,753 of record JAHRHZ010000019.1, on the reverse strand, counting down.
GAGGGGACTCTTCTTGATGGAACCCTCTCCATTGCTCCACTCATTGTCATGCAGCCACAGGTCTGTGATAATCCGGCAGCAGTTACTGCTACTGATCATCATGGTTCTCATCTGAGCTTCAATTTCAGGCACCATATGTGGCAGCCACCCAGACTAATGTTCAAAGTGAAGAGAGAAATGTTTCAGCAAGAATACCATGACCAAATCCCTTCTCATTTAAAGTTAAGAAAGGTGCGATTTATTAAATACTACCAGGCCTCTCGACTGCCATTGGGTACTCGCCTCCATTTCAGGAAGCCCAGTAATCTGTGGGCCTGACTTTAAAGTCAAAAGAATTGAGCGACTAACAAGATCATTGTCTAATCACCAGTCACAGAGTCAGTAAGGTGGAGCCGGTTTCCAAGTGTTCTGTCCAATTTGTTGGTTTTGATCGCAGCCTCCATCCTAACCCATGTGCTCCGGGAGATTAACATTTTGCCTAGTCCACTTTGGGGTTGATTCAATCTGACTAGCTGAAGAGTTTTACCATTTTATTCTTCTGCCCAGAGACGTCACAAAGCACCCATAGAAGCCAACTCACAGGCTCTTCTCTCCCACCTACCCACTCCTCCCATCTCACTGACCAATCCCCATCACTGCCTACCTGCACTCACCTATCACCATCCCACCTACCTTCCCCAGCCCCACCCCTCCTCTAAAAAAAGAAACAAAAGAACTGTGGATGCTGTAAATCAGGAACAAAATAAAGCTGTTGGAAAAGCTCAGCAGGTCTGGCAGCATCTGTGAAGTTAAAAACAGAGTTAACGTTTCGGGTCAGAGTCTGAGCCACCAGACCCGAAACGTTAACTCTGTTTTTCCCTTCACAGATGCTGCCAGATCTGCTGACCTTTTCCAGCAACTTTGTTTTTGTCCCACCCCTCCTCTCTCTATTTCTGAGCTCGCTTTCCCCTCCCCCATTTCTGAAGGGTCCCGACCTGAAATGTCAACTTTCCTGCTCCTCTGATGCTGCCTGGCCTGCTGTGTTCATCCAATTCCACACTGTGTTATCTCTGACTATGGCATCTGCAGTTCTTGCTATTTCACAGGATCAATGCCACATTTGAGCAAATTTGTGCTGGAATGCATGTGTGTAAGCATTGTCGGTAGTTGTCAGTGAACTGAAAATGTGCTGTTCCTTCGCAGCTAAGTGTAAAATCCAACCAATAGTTAAAACAAAATTTCTTTTTACAGTTATTGGATACATACTTAATGCCAGTTGATAACGTAAGGACATGCTTCAAATTTTTCAGAAAGTGCCACTCAGTTAGAAAATATGCAAACTGACATTGGGTTCATTTGTCCATTTGCCGTTACTGTTTCTAGTAGTTCAGTGACAATGAGGCATGAGAAACATAATAGTCTCAAACTGATATCTCACTAATCCATGATACAGTTCATTGGTGACCTGAAATGTTGCGGAATGTGGAAAAAGAGCTTTATTATATTCAACCAATACATCACTCCTTTATTGCAGTTCCACCATCAACTCTATATTTATATTAGTAAAGCTATTATACAAATAAGAGTTCAAGATATTCTCTCAAATTACATGCTTAACACTTGAAGACGATCTGCAGCAACATTTTATCTTAAAAAAATTGACAATTTCTGCCCTTCACGCTCGGCAGTGGAAATCAGAGAATAAATCATATTGATATTAGTTTTAAATCTTTTGTCTTTTTTCCAGAACAGTAACAGGATTGACAAACTGCAGATGAGCATACTATTCAAATAAAAGCAATCACTTTCAATTTAGTTCAGCAAATGCTCTGCTGCAACAGTTATAAACAGTAAATGGATTTAAATCAAAATATCTTCAGAAGCTGTTTATTTTGATAATCTGCACAACCATAATTATGAGATTAATACATTTTCAAATAAAATGTGCCTGTCTAAATTTTCACTGCAACTCACTGGCTGAGGCTTTTAATGCAGCTTCTGATAGTGATAATTAATTAAAGTAAGGGGAATTTTATCTCAATACGAATGTGAATCATGAGATTCTTTAATTAGAATTCTGCCAAAATGAAAGGTTAGCTGTTTGTGATCTAATCTTGAAGGTCAATGAACTCCCAGCTTCTGTTCTTTCAAGCTTGAAAAGGAAATAGTTCTGTCCAGAGGAAAGGTGAACCAAATCAATATCTTGTGATTTCTTTTTCCATTGGGCTTTTTATTAAGACACATACAGTACAGTTTAGCATTTAACAAAATAAGTTGGAAAGGCATAAGCCCTGTTGTAACCAGGACTATTCCTAATTTGAAAATTATTTATTTTAACAGCTTATAAATATCAGGAATCTGTTGGTTTTGTAAAAGTCAAGGCAGAGTTGACACTGATGATCCCGTAAGAGAAAACAGTAGGACATTCGTTTATTTAGTTATGGGCTTCCTAAAAAATCACAAATCATAAATTTAACATATCAGAGGCATGGAACATCAAAGTTTTAGGTCAGTGTTTGTAATTTGTATTATATACATTAGCAATAACATAAAAAATGTCTCATTATTCATTGTATCAACTATTTTATCCCTATCTACGTAACAAATTGAAATTTTGCTTTTTTCTAGATAAAGAAACATAATGAAGGAGTGAGGACTTACCTATAAATGCAAATAAAGTAATAATTTATTATAATCCATTATGGCTTAGTAAAATTCTATTTTTTTTTAATATTTTGGACAAGGTATGGAAATACCAGGAGTGTTGTTCATTTACTGCTAATACTAACTTCAAACAATTCTAAGCCAGGTATAGAATTGGACTGTTCAGCTTTTACAATCCAATTAAAAGATTTAAATTCCTATTACAACCAAGTTAATGTTCACTTGCGATCTGGCTGACTAATTATGTACTGGTTGGCCTCAAACTGAAGGCAATTTTATGCCCTCGAGGAACAAAATGCACAGAACGGATTGTTTGTGAATTCATGTGACGGTGTGCCCAAGGCTGTTTTGCCAATACATTATATGCCGGTTTTCAGGTTTATGCATTGAAGCACTTTATTACCAACATTAAGGAAAATAAGGCACTAAAGGACTGTGAATTGAACAGAAATTTTAAAAGCACTAACTGGAGTGCACAAATGCAAGTTTTGATATAAGGAATATAATTGGTATATAAGTGACATGAATAATTTGATTTATCCTTAGAATTTATTGTAAATAGAAACAATTTTGTTGCTAAGCCACAATTCATACCTTGCACAGAACATGACGTAACACCAACTAAATATCATTCCCTTTTGCTAGTCCTTAGAATGGACTGCCATCAACAACTTTTTGGAATTCTGTTGCATCATTATTACCAAAATAAGCAATCCCAAATCCCATTCTTTTCTCATTATCCTAAGCAATATAAACTAAAATGTTGTTTTTGCAATGTATGATTTGCTTTTAAAACAGTAAGATTTGAACTGTACAACTTTACAGCAAGCAAAAGGGTTTTGGAATTTGGGTTGCGTGATTCGTTTTGGGTGTCAATGCACATACACACATATTTGTGACGCGTTTGATTTTCCAGCCATTGGAGGACAATTTCACATCTTAACGATCTGCTGAATTTGTCCTGATGGTTGATTCCACAGCACTCAGGCACTTGCCCATTTGCTTTGTAAGCCTAATCAATGAGGTATCACAGCCAAGGACAATCCTGGCATCTACAAATGCACACTTCCAGTTGGAATCACTTACTAACAGTTAGGAGTATGCCTCCAGGCTTATTTTTCTCTCTCTGAGCGAGATGTGCAAAGTGTAGCTTTACCACCCCTAATTCTACACGGCTTCAAGTAAGAGTTGTGAGCTTTCTGGACTGCATGACTCAATTGCATTACTCAGGTTGTCAGGGCCATGTCGTTGCAACATTCTGATGTGGGTTCGACATTAGGTTGACAATACAATATGGTATCACACTACCCATCAACCACTGTGCAAATATAACAAAAGGAACTCAGACTTAGTCATCAATTGCTGTGAAATAATATAGATTTCTGCACCAAAAAAATGGAACACACATACTCAAGACTGCACATACTACATCTGTTATTGTACTGTGTACAAAAAGGACAGAATGAAGACAATAAGTGGTCCATGTTTTATTAATGCTACATTTATGGATACATACTTGACTGTATCATGGGTGTAAAAAAATAACACAATATCAAAAATTTCCACAAAATTTACACAGCATGTTATTTCCCAAAAGCGTTTCAAATTTGAACTGCAGCTAAACACCGCAGGCACAACAACTTGGATATGTGTTACAATTTCAGAATTAATAGGTGTGCAAAATCAATTAAATTCTTAAGGCCTTTACAATGGAGTAAAACGAGGCAAGAAAGAAATTGTCAGAAATTTATTTACATTTGCATGGTCTTTGTACATTGTGTTCACAGCTAGCATTAAAACAATACCTCAGACAGAAAGGGACTCCATTTAGCATTTGAAGCTATTCTGTTAGTTAAATGTTTAGATGGCCTGATTGCGAAACTGTCAAAAAATTTTATGAGGAAACCATTTCCCCTCAACGCCATTCAATCATTGTAAATTGTCCCAGATATTTATCTCAGAAGGAAAATCCATTATAATTCATTTTTTCATGGGTCCATTCACAATATGAGGTGTTTTAAATCACACAGGGAGATCTGTTTGCCTACTTTTACGCTTACTAGTAATACTCCTATGGATGTGCTAGGAATAGATAAGATGTTGGCAAATTGAGTTAAATCAAGCCAACAACGAGTTTATTACTTTAACAACCTTCCTGGCAACTAGTGACAGACCTAATTAAGGTGAAGCTCTAGCTATTGACTGCCCAGGACATAAGCCGATTAACTTCTGGTCTGGAGTATTGCCAATATACCTATTGAATCTCATTGTGAAAAAGAAGGTTATTTTGTTTGGTGAACACTGTTGCTCACACTGAGTGAGTTGCTGCGCATTTCTCTCTGCAAAATACTAATCCTTTGTCCAAATTAACTAAATTTCCTATAGCTTTCCAAACAAGGCTGTACAATGGCTTAATGATTAGTACCATTGGCTCACAGCACCAGGGACCTGGGTTCAATTCTACCTCGAGATGACTGTGTGGAGTTTGAACGTTTCTACCTATATCTGTGCGGGTGCCCTCTGGGTACTCCAGGATCTTCCCACAGTCCAAAGTTGTACCTTTTGGGTGGATTGGCCATGGGAAATGCAAAGTTACAAGTTGGGGGTGGTAGGTCTGGTGTGGGATGCTCTTCAGTGAGTCAGTGTGGAATGGATGGATCAAATAGCCTACTTCCACAGATTGGGGAATTTAAGAACAGGAGCTTCTTTGCACTTTTGTTCATTATGCATTTGTAATACACCTTTCACTATACTCTCTATGAGTGAGATTGCTAAACTCTGCCAAACAAAAAGCAGAATGACAGACAGGTTCTTGTTGTGTTACTCATTCATTACATACTGAACAGATGTATACTTCACAAATATTGGAACCCAAGAATGTATGACATTTTATTTCAAAATTCTGCACTGGCTTTAAATCTTTAAGCTGGGGTTAAGAATTGATCACCATTTTCCCTACATTCCAATGGTAGCTATTTTTCAAAAGTGCTTCATTTGCTGTGAATCATTTGGGCCGGCCAATGACTTCAAAGGACATTTTCTTTTTCTTTTGTTTCATCAAGGGCAGTGTGGTTTCAGTTGATCCCAGATTGATGAGGTAAAAGTACTAAGAGTCTCCCATGAGGTGTGTTAAACCAGCTTTTTCCAGTCCTTTACTGAGTGCAAAAACGAGACAACATTCTGATTTAATAGTAATTGATAGATATGCCATAATAATCATGCCCAAGCTTTGATTGGGTTAAAAGGTGTTGTTGTGACAGAATAAAGGGAGTGTTACTCTTCATCTAACCTAATTGCTTTTGATGCTGATACTGGGTAACAAAAATAGAAATTGTACAGATTTGATAGCATTAATTTTCCTTAATTTTGTAAGTTAAAACATTCACAAAAGTAAATCATGAGGAACAAAAGACCAGAGAGTCTGGTCCGGCTTCTAAAAGCTTCATTTTGCTCTATGAATGAATGCCTTCCTAACTCATGCATAGAGATGGGCTTGTAGCTGGACGTTTGGAAAAAAGTTAGCTGCGGAATATGTCAGAAGTTTAAAAAAAGGTAAAGAATGATACTAGACCAAATTTCATAAGATTAATGACAAACTTTGGTCATAATGTCACATTTCAGCTGGAAAAGACTATAGGAACAATGTTTCCTTGAAACTGTGTAGGTGTATGGCCACACCGCAACTAGGCATTTGTTGCACAGGGAACAAACAGGCTACGCACGATCAACATTCCCTTAAGATGTGCACAAGTGTGCCCCACAAAGCCTAAAGGGGACTTGTCTAACAACAAACTGACTAAGCATAGCAACCAGACGTTTGAGGGAACATTGCTTCGGAACGTTTCATTTTTGAAAGTTTTGCAAGAGTTCACAACAGTCTATATAATTTATATTTTCATTTAACAATAAGTTGACCTCAAGTTTCTTAATTCCATTGCACCCTACTATTACTGATATACAGAGTAAATGCATTTTTTTCCAAAAACCACATGTAAAAGCGCAAGCACCACCATAGTCTGTTACATTCAGCCATCTTGTACAGCAATTTTAAATATGCTTAACATATTCACTACTTGAAGTGAGCACCATTTTTTTTGAGAAAAATGACTCAAATGTCACCATCTTTTTCTGTCAGAAGAGACTAACATTATCAAATCCTTTCATAGATAACACAGTGTGGAGCTGGAGGAACACAGCAGGCCAGGCAGCATCAGAGGAACAGGACAGCTGATGTTTCGGGTTGGGACCCTTCTTCAGAAATATCTCTGACTCCAGCATCAGCAGTTCTTACTATCTCCAAATCCTTTCATAAGTATTTTTCAGAAAACAAATGGCTGGATTTCACCCCCGTAAGCAAGTTAGCTATAAGAGAGTTTTACTTGTCTAGATAACTCCACCGTCTTCCCATTGATTTTAGCTGCAGATTTGGGTAGGAGCAGTGCTCCTTTATCATTGAAAGGAGGGAGAGAGAAACAGCTTGTTGCTGCTGCATTTGTAATGCTGAATCTAATTAAAACGGAGAGCTGCCCATATTTTTGGAGATTAAAGTGACAATAACTTAGTCTCAAGATAAAGGGCAGTTGGCAATAGGACGGAAATTGCATATTTGTAATTATTCCTTGAATATTTTCCTGGTTGAAATAATGTTTTGAGGGACAGACTGTTAGTGTGATGCAGAAGGCCTCATAATAGGATATTTAGACGCCTTAGAGATCCCAAGAACAGCTATGCAGTTCAACAAAGAATCAGTGATCTTCCAAGAGAGATCAAGTCAGTCAAGGCACTATTCCTCAGGTACCTCCTGTATGAATGGTTGGGACTTCTCTCGCTCTCTTATCTGCTCATTTTGTGCAACCTGTTGGGAGTAGGGAAACTGTCTCACATTAAAAATCTCCGAAACACTGAAGCACCATATTAACTCATAAGCAGTCTGCAACTAGCTTACTTAACAAGAGGCTTTGACCATTTTGAAGGATAGTTGATTTAAAAGAACAATCCATTTACATGTCCTATCATTGTAGCTTGCGTATGTTCATATTGGTGTAAAGAAATGACTATGCCATCCATATTCATTTAACATCAGTTCTCTCCTCATAGAGAAATTCAGCTAATACTGCGCTTGTAGAATCTTTGACTGTCCGGCTGAACACAGCACTTTAGTAGGGCTTACAAAACCCAATTCAGACTATTTGATCTGTAATGAAGAAGTAACACAAAGCCCTGAATTAATGAGCTGAAAGGAGTGGTTGCAGGTGCCATGGTCCTCCGGAGAGTGGAAATACATTTGTTTTAATAATCTGGTAATGGGCTGTTTAATCAAACAGGAAATGGGCCAATATACCAGAATTAATACCTTTATACTTAAAAGATTATTATGCAGTGTTGTTTTGATGCTTATAATGTTTTCAAGCCAACCTTTATACCCATAATCTAATGAAATAAAATATGGGAATTCACAAGATTTTCTTGACGGACTATTGTGTAGTAATTTGGGAGGTCAGGATAACACACCAGTTTGGTAGTGAATATGTTAAGTTATCATACTACTTAAAATAATATATATAAAGGCATAACCACTCAGATTGGGGCTGTTTTGAAATGTTAATACATTCAAACATTCTGCATGACTAAAACAACAGGTTACAAACGCTTCCAGGGTTTGAACCATATATTTATACCAATCCCGTCAAAGTGCACGGAAGATGAACACATTTGAGTAATACTGACTGATAAGGATGAAGGCATTCCATCATAAATAATCAGCTAAAATTAAAGTAAGTCTTAAAATATTTCAAGATTGTACAGCTTAGAACATATCGTACATCAATCTGTGTGTTTATTTCACACTAGCATGTCAGGGATGCATATCAACGTGCATTCAGAAGGCAACATAGAATTTCATGTTGTAGGATTCCTTTTCATTGGCAAAACTAACAAGAATCAATTCACCACAATGTCTTCGTTAATATACTTCATTCTTAAAATATATAAAACAACTATATAATATCCATAATAAAGGGGAGCAAAGCCAAGGTGAGATTTTGCACTTCCAAAAAAACGTAATTGTTCTAATACTGGAATATGTAAAACCAGCTGGGACAAAACTAGAACTGGATAATATGTATTTGAAAATCTACATTGGAATAAATTATTATTTACAGAAATTTGTTCAATTATTGTTCTGTTTGAAAACATATACAAACATGTAAGTTAAAATATTAAGGATAAAATAAGTAAAAAAAAACGGAATCGTGGAAGTCATGCATGTCCTGATTTTCAAGTTTTTAACAGTTTGTAGTTTATGGGACGTCTGTTTATATGCTTCAATTATTTCAACTAGGGAGCTGATGTGAATATTTTTCCAAGCTTCCATGAATGTACTTTTTATAGATTTGAATTGCCATTAAAACAATCTGTAGTCGACTAGATTTTGCCTTTCTGTGTGATTTTTCAAAGCAATCAATCAAATACAAATGTTCAAAGTATCCCAGGTCAAGAAGAACAAGTTTAAATGAAGCTCAATACTCCTTCGTTCTTGCTTCGACAAATTCTCAGAATGTCAAATCCACTGCATCTCATTTATTGTGTCACCCTTCACGGTAAAGATCCTTAAGAAGCAATGGGCAAATTTTAACAAATTCTCTGTTGTTCTTCATTTGCTCATACCCTCAAGGGACTACAGGGATACAAGTACACTGTTCAATCTCTGGGCCATATTTTCCAATTCAGTTAGATCATGGTAACTTTTAAGAGTGTTCCTTATGGATTTCATCATTGGAAAACAATGGATTGTTCATATCCACCCTATTGTATTCATTCCAGGGCATAGCTTTCCAAATCGAGAGTCGAAATTCTGCAAGCTCTGAGAATGTAATGGCTTTTTGAGCTTAACAACTCTGCAAGTGAGAGAGTGAAATACTACCCCAGTTCCACCCTCCTCACACTCTCACATGTTTCCCATTGCCCAGCCTGTCTTTGCTCTTATACATCTACCATCTACCTCAAACGTTGACAGAGCACACTCCAATTGGCTGTCACAGGTCTCTCATAAAGTCACACCTCCTTCCCCAAATGGTCTCACAGACCTCTCAGTCCCATGATGATACCTTCCAATCACCTCCCTCCAGACAACATTAACCTAACAGAAATAACAAGGTGTGGAGCTGAATGAACACAACCTGACATCATCTTACTCCTTCCCATCCACCCTTTTTTTTAAAGTAGTTGACTGACTTTTCCAACGTTCAAAATCAAAGATAAATTTCCCAAATAAGGAGAAAAAAAATGAGCATGCCAGCTGCAATTTCCTCATCTGCATCTTTTATTATTGCCCTAGAGTAAAATAAACTGTGTTCTTGAGTTTTGGCTTTCTGAGTAGAACCAGAGAATTACCTGGAGTAGTTATTTGCTGCTCCTCACCCTATTACCTCTGATGTTTCCCAGGTAACTATTTATCATCGAGATACTATTTCTTAGCGATGCAACCCAAAATCTTAACATCAGGTTTCACATGTGTACTGACAATATTCAATTCTATCTCACTACAACATTTCTCAACTTCCCCACTGTCCATTCTGACACACATTTTATTGAGTTCCCAACTTAGATCAACAGCAACTTTCTCGAACTGAATATTATGAGGATTAAAGCCATTGATTCCTGCACAAACTCAACTTCGTGGGAATTATTTCCATCCCTTGTTACTGTATTAAGCCTAGCAAGATGTTCATGACTCAGTGTTCTGCTTGATCCAAGCATAAGTTTCCAACCATATAACTGCATCATCACAAAGTGTGCCTCCTTTCCCCTCTATTATTTTGCTCAACTCCATGCCTGCCTCATCTCTCTGCAGCTGATATCCTCATTTGTATCTTTGTTACTTGATGATGTAAGTGTTCTCCTATGATTCAAAGCAAAGTAGGTTATTTTGGAGGGGGATGTGGCCTCCGAGTAAAGGGCACACCAATGTAATCTACTTTACATGGTGACAGAAGTTCAAGTAGAAAATGTTTCACAGTAAGATGCAAGTTTTAGCATCTGGACCAAGGAGGAAACTGCTGGCTTTGTTACTTACAGACTCACAGACTCTCAGAGACAGAGAGAGGAAGATTTGGGGGAGAAGACCCACAACAGGTATTAACATGCCAACCAGAAGTAAAGGTCTGCTTTTGGTTTAATTATCAAGCAGTGTGCTGGCATGGACAAACTCTTAGTTCAGGCAGTAAGGAGTATGAGAGCTAAACACCCAAGGAGTTCCCAGAGGGTAGTTCGCTAGTTGATATTCATTCTATCATGGTCAGACAATTGAGCAAATTGTCTAAAAGGACACTGGAAGATTCATTACAGTGAGTCAGAGAGATGAGACCAAACCAGGGGGAGCTTCAGCTTTGTAAACACAGAATGTAGGGTACGTAGGGAGTTTATAAGGAATATCTCTCCTGTAACTTAGTATTTTAGTTGCCTTCAGGTCTGTTTTGGTCTCAGTTGATTTTAGCCTATCTGTTATAGTGAAAGTCTTCAAGTATAAAGTCTCATTGTGCGATCCTTTCAAGTGGCTACTCTGAAGTTCACACCTTTTAAAAATTAGCAGCGTTGACGGAAATTTTAATACTATATATGATGCTTCCCAGGTAACTATTTCTCATCTAGATACTATTTCTGGATAATGTTTTGGAGCAAGAACCATAAATGAAAATGAATGCTGGCAAGACTGAACATGATCCTCCCACCAGCTCACTCTGCACAGATGGATGAATGACTTAGCAATCACACTAGATAAAGTGGTATATATATTAATGAATGAAGATTGCTCAGCACAATCTTGCTAATTTGACAAAGGGATCTAGTAATAAGTTTTATCCTGAAGTCTGTTAAGATGCAATCAGTTTGGAAAAATGCACTGATTTGGAAAACTATCTAAAGTTATGAATTAGATGAACAGCAGTTGATGGAAGTAAGCAAACTAACCATGCAGCATTAGGCTCCTATGCAGAAATGTTACACCAACCTTGCAGAAATCATGCAACAGCTATAAAATTGACAACCTAACTTTTCTGCAGCAGACCAATCTGTAACAGTGTATCTTTCGGGGATTACAATTCATCTCAGGCAAATTGATTACTGCTTCCAAACATTTCGTAAAAATAGAAACAGTGATATTAATGACATGCTAACATTTTGAGGTGTGTGTGTGGAGATATTGCGTAAATCTGATTTTTGATATCTTTAAACAGTCAACACTCATTTTTAATAAGCTCTTCCAGGCAAAATTTGATTGAATTTTAGTGATAGAACTCTGTTTAAGAACTACAAAATTGTCACTTGATGGAATTTTGTTGTGCATAATTACATTTCTCAAGCAAATTGAATTGTTTGGGAGAATCAGGAAACCATTTTTTGATGTTTGCAGGCAGCATAACACTAAGGAATGCATCAGATTGATTATTTTATGAACTTCATCACTTGCTGAATAAACCAGCAAAGCTTAATTTTGCAGTAAGTTTTGTAGTTTCATCTTGCCCACAACAGCAAGATTTTTTTTGAGAAAGGGGCATTACCTGAAAACTGATGACTATGTAAGAGGATATAGCACATGCTACCTAAAAGTAATTCTTCTGGAATTACAATTCCTTTAGATAATTCCCAAATGTTTAAGGTACTGCACAGGAGCTATATCATTATGGCCAATCAGAAGCTGGTAGTTCTTCACTGAAGGACAGCACCACCAGGGAGATGAAAGCAGCTGCTGAAATTGCATTCATCTGAGACCCAGGTTTGTGGATGGCCCAGCACGGGTGAGTGCTACCAGGACAGATCTTGTGCAATGGCAGAACTTGTAAAGGAAGAGAGGGTTTGGAGGAATGGGTAGATGGGTGGCTCTCAGTGTCCACCACCTTATATCAATCCTGGATCTCTCAACCAAATGCTGAGTATCTTTCAGCAATGGGTTTTAGCAATTAATTTACAATTCATGTTTGCAGCATTGTGAAAACACTAAAATCTATTCTCAAATGCACTGCTGTTGTGTAAGTCACACTTAAAATGCAAGCAGTGATATTAATAACAGGGCAGCGTTTCGAGGTCTGTGTGTGAAAATATTGTGCTAAAAGGGACCCGAGGGACAACGTTTTCAGACAGATGGTGGTTCTTATATAGAATAAACTGCCAGAGGAACTGGTAGATGCAAGTACAGCTACAACATTTTAAAGATATTTGGACAGGTACATGAATAGGAAAGATTTAGAGGGATACGGATCAAATGCATGCAAATGGACAACTTTGGTTTGGGATACCTGGTCAGCATGGATGGGTTGGATTGAAGGATTTGTTTCCATGCTGTGTGACTCTGCATCTCTAAAACTCTATGATTCTAACATTTGGCACAGAAAACCTGGATCTTTCTTATGTTCTATATTTCTTTTAAAATGAGTCTGATAGAAGCAGTACAGTAAGTCTCTTTTATAATTACTTTTTTCTCATTTAAACTCAGAAATGCCAGCAGATAGCTTGGGACAACTATTCACTGTTAAATTCAGAACCATGGCCAGCAAGCAGTGTTAATGTCATAATCCTCTTCATTGTATTACTCATGGAAAAGTCCATCCTCTGCCTTTTGTCAAAAAATTTACATTCTCAAATTTTCATGAGTCTGTTTGGTATTCGACAGACTGCGAAACTCGCCTGCTTAATCATAACAACACTCTTCATTCATTTCATGAAAACACTCCCTTGAAAATAAGTTTCTTACAGTTTTGTGTAGGTAGTTCACTAGATATCAGTACAATACCTGACAGATCTTGTAAAATAATGCTGATGCATTGTTTTGAGTCATTGATTACGCATCATCACTTTGGATGCAGATCTAATTAAACTATCTAAAAATGTTGCTACTCATTCACATACTGGTCAATTTCATAAAAATGTTGAAGCTATTTCATTTTCACTAACATTGCCTTTTTGGGTAAATATTTGAGGCACCTAAAGTTTACACAATACTTAGGAATGACTAGACTATAAAAAACATTTGATTAGATTCCTGTGTCAAAGGAGTTGAGCTCCATACCCCTCAGGACAAACGTCTCTCGTATGGATTTTAAATTCATGTGAAAGGTTCATAATCTAAACTTGCCCAAAACCAGTTTCTAAAAACTCGGAATTAGTTCCACCTATTACAATGGTAATGCTAAATTAAGATGTGTATTTGAAGTTAGCATTAGGTTCATACTTTTGGATTAGTATGGAGAATATTATGAGCAACACCCTAAGTTTGTTAACATGCCTGCTATGCCTGTAATGAAACGACAAAAACTAATTTTTTTAAGTGGACTTTTTCTCTTTTACAAAAAGCTGTCTAATAAAAGTATAACAAGTGTTTTGTTAAATTCTTATCCTTACTTGCTGTGCTCATTTTCAAGGACTAAGGATCCACTAAATGAGAGTTAGGTGGCAGACACAGCAACAGCTGAATACTGTGGCACAATTTACCCACATTACACATTTCTCTGACTATTGCTTTCTCTGTTTCACTCAGGTCATTCTCGTAGTCTTCATCTTTGTCTTTTTCATGCACTTCCACGACCTAAGTTTAAAAATATGCAAATATAGATATTACAGGCAGCAAAACAGTTACAGCACAGCTGTCATCACATGACAAGAATTTATATATGTTTGTATACGTCAGTATCTAAAAGACGGCATTAGGCATGTTTGGAAACAGAATTCACAATTGTAGAGACAGGCAAATGACAGTGTATCTTAGTTCTGAGGTTGATTAATAGAATGTCAAGATGAAAATTTGTCTCAAATGTTACTTTAAATTACACACTCCCTTTTGCAAGAATGAGTGTGAAGTAGTAAAAACACATTGGCTACTGAATCATTGCAGAGTTCATCTATGTGATTTCATTATTGCAACAGCAGACTAATATGACTGCGTGACATTCTTTATTCTGAATCTAGATGCTGCATTCACTGCATGAAAACAACACTCTTAAAAGATTAAAGTGATTGGAAAGGAGACTGGAGATTGAATTTTCAAACTAGAAGGCACTAGGCATTGTGGGAAATGTGACACATGTTATGATTTGTGTATTAGCGGAGACCAGCACTGTTAACAATCACCTGATATTTTATTTGTTCTAGAAAACCAAGTAAAAGTGGTGAGATTGAGATAAACGGCAAATATGAACCCACTACTTTACATAGTCTGAAATCACACCACACTGGGTTATAGTCGAACAGGCCCATTTGAAAACACGAGCTTTTGGAGCTTCACTCCTTCTTTTGGTGTTAGTGAGAGAGGTGGTATCACACACAGAATTTATAAGTCAAACATCACAGGATCACACCACTGATGAGGATGTATTAAACAAACCTAAGATGCTGTTAAATCTTTAATCAGTTAGAAGGTTTTAATTGATCAATTAATCAATCATCAGTGGTGTAACCCTTTGATCTTTTACTTATAAATTCTGTGTTTGATACTACCTCTCTCACTGACACCTGAAGAAGGAGTGAAGCTCAGAAAGCTTGTGTTTTCAAATAAACCTGTTGAACTATAACCTGGTATTGTGTGATTTCTGACCTTGTCCACCCCAGTCCAACACCAGCACCTCCACATTATTTATTTTACATACATATTGCCTTCAGGTAAACTGATACTGAGCACATTTAAGTGCTGCTCTGACTGTTCATATGACTGAGAGGACAAGGAATTGGTAAAAGAACTTGATAAATGTAGTGGGAGGAAGGATTACTGTAAACAGCAGAATACATTCATTTGCTCTGAGAAATTATTCATTTGATTGGTGAACTGTTCCTCCAGTTTTCAACCTATGTAGGGTGAAATGTTCTTAAGGCCAAGATACTTCTCTTCCCATATGAAAAAAAACCTGTGATGTAATGTACGTTCAGAATAGGTAATATAAGATACTTAACATAGACAAAAGTTCAGAAGGACTACCTTAACATTTAAATACTTCTTTCAAAGTTATCATTAGCCGAATGTTGCTCTGATATACTGTACTGACATGGTGTACATCTTTCTGAAAACTGACCTGGCCTGACTCAGGAAATGCCTGGCAAAATTTGTCAAATATAACAGCTGAAAACAAAGACTTGAATTGATAGGCCAACTAAGTATATACCTCATAAGCATGCTTTACATTAAATGAATTACCCTGTGTAGTTTGAGTACAATAGATACTCATACCAACAATTTTACTCACAGTAGACCTCGTCATCAGAGATGAATGACTAAATAATCTCCATATATTAGTGATGTTTGCAGATGGAGGAATCTTGAGTGGGATTTTCCTACCGTACAGTCGGTCACAATGCCATATGTTTGCTACCTAGCTGGTAAGTCAGGAGGTTCAACAATGAGAGTCCTTAATATAGGAGCCTGATCTTGATCTTCACTGAAACCCATATAATTGCACTTCTGTCAAGAATCATTTGGTAGTGGTCAGATAGTGCTCTGCAATTAATTACCTTCTCCTTTTCTGAGTGAATTACATCGTTTCCCTTGTAACCTGTCTGGATGTGGAGTTGTTCTCTGTCCTCCTTGGGCTGCTGTGGCTGGGAAGGTGTCGCTGCTTGGGTGTCTGGAACCATAAAGTCTGAAAGAGGGCTGTTTGGCTTAGGGAAGAGGGGTGAGTTGGAAGACAAGGGGGTCATGTCATACCATCAGTATTTCGCCCATCATACCTACCGGCAGTGTGATGTCTGCTAGAAATTGAGAAGCAGAGTAAAAGATAGGACCATAACAACACCGTCATTGTACTCAGCGATGCCATTTGTGGTCTGTTGCAGCTAGCCCCATTTTCGTGAGAACCAGCTTTTAACATGGGGCTGAGGATTTACAAGTCATAGAGTCACAGAGACATATGACATGGAAATAGACCCTTCGGTCCAACCAGTCCATGCTAAACTAGTCGGTCCTAAACTAAACTAGTCCCATCTCTCTGCGCTTGGACCATACCCCTCCAAACATTTCCTATTCATGTATTTATCCAAATGTCTTTTAAATGTTGTAACAGTACCTGCATCTATCACTTCTTCTGGAAGTTAATTCCACATACAAACCACTCGCTGTGTAAAAAACTTGCCTCTCATGCCCTTCTTAAATCTTTCTCCTCTCATCTTAAAAATATGTCCCCTAGTCATAAAATCGCCCGTTCGAGGGAAAAGACATCTGCCTTTCACCTTATCTACGCCCCTCATGATTTTAAAAATCTCTATAAGGTCAGCCCTCAACAGCCTCGCTCCAGTGAAAAACATCCCAGCCTATCTAGCATCTCTTTATAACTCAAACCCTCCATTCCTGGCAAGATCCTATGGTGTGTCATTGTGTCCTGCAAGAGAGAGAACTGAATGCCATTAATTGTGTTGCACTGTGCTTGGGTGATGTGCCTTCCACAGCAGAATAGCTGCAGACATATGAAAGTAGTGCAAGCGAAATATGAGGCTGGAAGGTGCGTGAGGATGATGCGCATTATGTGGATATCAGGCACGATTCCTAAGTGCAGAGACAAATAACGGGGGTGCATTAAATTTAACAATACAAGATGTCAGTGATGCAGCAGAAAATGTCTTGCAATGATGACCTTGACCACTTCATGCTCCTTAAATTAATATTGCTAAGTTTTTGAGGCCAGATTCTGGAATTAACCTCACTTTCCCATTATTATCTTTGTCCAGAGCTGCCTGGTCGCTTTGGAAACATGTGCCTCACCTTTGTACCTCCGTGAACAATGCCTCAATGAATACCAAAGTTTCCTCTCTCTACCCTCACAAGCTCCACTTGTGTAGCTGCTACATGCTGGCATGGTCATTCCAAGCAACTGAGATTATTCTTAAGATAACAAGGTGTAGAGCTGGATGAACACAGCAGGTCAAGCAGCATCAGGGGAGCAGGAAAGCCAACGCCCCAGGCCTAGACCCTTGAGATCCTCTGAGGAAGGGTCTAGGCCCGAGGTGTCGGCTTTCCTGCTCCTCTGACGCTGCTTGACCTGCTGTGCTCATCCAGCTTTACACCTTGTTATCTCAGATTCTCCAGCATCGGCAGTTCCTACTATCTCTGAGGTTATTTTTCAGATGGGCAGACTGCCTTCAAGTGGAGAAGGCTGGTTGCACTGTCTAAGAGAATGAATGCTGCTCACAGCCCTGCTGAGGCAGCCCCCAGCACAGGACAACATAAATCAGGAGGCTGCGACAAATTTGAGTGCTCACTATCTCCACGGCACCAGAGACAGACCGATTTCAAGTCATGACCCTCTGCACCCAAAAAGTGGTGCAGATTAATTTTCATCTCCAAATGTTTAATGTTATTAACTTTTTAAAACAGTGAATGGTAAGAGCTCATTGAAACCGCTCTTTCTCAGCAGAGTGTTTTGGGAGCAAAACGTAGCTCTTGACTTAGTTTGAAATTCTTGTTGTAACAATAATCTGCTAACACCCAATTAGTGAAAAGGTGGAGGGTAAGCCTTCCCTCACACCAGTGAGTTGACCTGCAAAGATCTCGTAGCCTTCAGGGCATTAATTAGTTCAGCACAGCATCCTACCTTTGAGAGTTGCAAGTCAATCAAATGGTTTGGAGCTCTCTGATCCCTGGTGGGAGCAGTGCACATTGGCAAGGTCACTACCAGCCCTGTTGAAGGATCCAGAGGGAAACAGAATTGGAGCCTGCATGGGATGGGTTGCCCACACCGCAAGGTCTCTGCTCACTTCCCTATCTGTAGCTTGAATGATAACACAACTTATGTTATTTTTAATCTGGGTGAGTACATTTATGATAGGAATCCATACTCTACATTGTTTTAACTTTTTGAACTGTTTGAGAGTGACTCGTACCTTGATAGCATGAACTACAGCTTCGGGTTTCTGTGGCGATGAATTATATCCACATTTTACACCTTGATGACTTGGAGATGACAATGTCCCATCAGCTCCCGACATCCGCCTATATGGAGCCTGTAAAGAACAGTTTATGCATTGTGAATTTTAGTCCAATTCCTTTCAATTAAGTTATTTCAGATGGTGTATACAGAATAAATAATGAGACACAGCCAGGCCCTTCCATCAACCCTGGGTATATGTATAGATTGGACTCCTGTTACTGACCAGCCACTATGGTTTGTAATATTTACTTCTGAAAGGGAGAAGCAACCTTTGTGGTGTTTTATTTGTCGAGTATCACTTACTCCTTACCGTAGAAAACTGGCTCAGATGGAAATCTAATAATAATAAATAATTTTAAAAATCCCCTGTTCAATAAATTTGCATGTAAGATAACCCAATGTAATTGAAATGGGAAAGCTTCATTCACTGATATAACAAGGTGTAGAGCTGGATGAACACAGCAGGCCAAGCAGCATCAGAAGAGCAGGAATGCTGACGTTTCGGGCCTAGACCCTTCTTCAGAAATGCATACAGAATAAATAATGGACACATCCAGTCCCTTCCATCACCCTTGGATATATGTATAGATTGGACTCCTGTTACTGATCAGCCACTGTGGTTTGTAATATTTACTTCTGAAAGGGAGAAGCAACCTTTGTGATGTTTTATTTGTCGAGTATCTAGGCCCAAAACATCAGCTTTTCTGCTCCTCTGACGCTGCTTGGCCTGCTGTGTTCATCCAGTTCTACGTCTTGTTATCTCAGATTCTCCAGCATGTGCAGTTCCTACTACCTCTGAAACAAGCTTCGTTCACTGTCTGCTTTGCTTGTGGAGGTCAGTCCCTAGAGATATCAAAACAGAGACTGGCACCTTCTGAATAGAAGTTTAAAATGACTCATCACTTATTCAGCCATGGACTATGCCCATAATGATGGTCTAACTAATGGTACTCCAGTAATCATTTCTTGAGCGGCTCTTTCTCTGTTCTCTCTCACCACCCAGATCAAATTTATGAGACATTTATCCTCACACAATTATCTTAAGCAGTATTCTGTTGCCACCTAATATACCATAAAAAGAGGAAAATAGCAAATTAATTTGTACCTTTACAGCACTGTTCTTCCACAGATGAAAGAATGGAGAATTTCACACAATGGAAAATATTTACTGCGGTGTGAGATTTTTACTGAGTATTTTTCTAGACATCTTTTATAGTGTCAGAGGTGGGAAGTGGCCATTAAATAGGCACCTCATGAGCTAATTGGCACAAGGCATTCAACTGCCTGCCCCACCACAGGTTAAATTGTGGCAGGGGCAGGAATGTGCGAGTAGAGATTGGAAAAGTTCAATCTGTCAGACAATCTCACCTAAAACCTACTCACAGGGGAGTGAGAATTGTGTACACAAGTTCAAATCCTATCATGATAGCCAGCGGGATTAAAATCCAATTAGTTAGTAACTCTGGAATCAAATGCTAGCCTCATGAATAATCATTATGGAACAACAGGATCATTATAAAATCCCAAGTGTTTCATTAATGCCCTTCAGGGAACAATATTTTCCATCCTTATGTGATTTGGTCTACATGGCAGAGAGTTAAATAAGAATAGAACCGGGTAAGCCACCTAGCACCAGGTTAGGCTCCAGAAATGACAAAGGCACAGCCTGCCTGGTCACTCTCCTCACTAACATCTGGAGATCTGTGCCAAAATTAGGACAGCTGTCCTACTGCCTCGCTCATAGCATTAAACTGTTCAGCCAGGCAGTATCATGGGACAAGGTGAAACACTGGTGTAAAAAACATCCTGCTGTCCACCACCTACTGCTCTCCCTCAGCATGATGAATCGGCCCTCCTCTATACTGAGCAGCACATGGAAGTGCATGGAGGGTAGGGTAAGGGGCCTCAATGTTCAGCACCAAAATTGGCGTGCTGGCATAGCTGCTGACATGTTGACTCAGTCTGAAGGGCATCCTTTTCAGTTTTTATCTCTGACAGAAAGAACCCACCTATCCTTGGCCTTTGTGGTCATGGATTCATGTCTATGACATGTAGAGTGACCACATTCCTTGTGGCACCAAATTCCATCCTCAAACTAACGGACTCTCCATCATGTTATCAGTGGCAGTACTAATGTGTATAAGTTTACTTCCTGTGCAAGGTCATGTCCTGGATGAAAGTAGAACGAAGGCCATCCAAAGGAAATTTCAGGAACCTTTTAACCTTAGCTTTACTCCCCATGCCATATGCTTGACTTTTCAGGGAGACACAAATCTGGCACGTTAATGGGTAACTCACACAGCCCCTACTTTAACCTGCAGGAGGATTTGGGTGGCTAAGGGCTGAAGCTGGTGCCAAGGTCCTCTGATCTTCACAGCACGTTGCTCGGCCAATGTTAGACACAGATTTAGAGATAAGTCAACCAGGTGACGTTAGCTTGCAGCCTGCTGGTTCTCTTGCTGGGTGCATTGGGTTAAAACCACCCTGATTGTTTTGGGGGAAGATGTTTCTTGCCTCAGTGGAGCAACTGGGGAAAAGGACGGTTCTACAATGGGGACTGCCTTCTCTTAAACTAAGGAAGTTCATTTATGTTAGCAACTGGATAACTAAGATGAATGGGATACCTTCAAACCAAGGGAGTGACACAAATGCCTAGGTGATGGTTTTCACAGCAGATAGGGTTGGTTGTCAACAAGAAGTAACTGAAACCTAACTCAAGAAAGCAGATGGAAAGGGAACCATCTGCAGGTCGAAGTGCATCTCAAAAAGTACAGTTCATCAGGCAGATTATTACACTGCTGAAAGGAAGGGACTGGAAATTGGCAGTCTCTAGTGATGATTTTGTAATATAAAAAGGGGAACGTTTGTCAAGAATATGTGATAGGTCATTAGAATATAAAGCAAAGATCAATCACTCTGGAGGTCATTTAGAAGGCATTAGTTCTCATCACACAGGATTCTAATCTCACTAATTGACACTGAACCTGACAGGGGAGACAATCTGTATGCATGACGGAATTTGTGGAAGTACTTCAAAAGCTTTTCTTAAACAACACGTCAAGAAAACCCTTGAGTGAATGAGTAGTAATGGATCAGCCGTGAATTAATGAGGAGAAATTAATAAGTCAAATTGAAATAAGCTAACAATTATGGGATGTTAATCATAATACTTTTATATTTAAGTTTTAAATGAGGAAAGAACAGATGATAAAAATGACAGAACATTGGTTCAATGGATTGATGTGACACATGAAAGGACAAATGTGGGAAGAACTATTCAAAGATAAATTCTAGATGAAAAATGAGAGTGCTTTAAGGATTATTGGTTTCCACTACAGATGTCAGACCTATCTGGAGAAAGCAGCACCAGGAAGAAAGAAAGGAGTTATGGATCTCAGAGTCTACTGGGAAGAAACAGGGTTGGAAAAAATATAAAACCAAGTAGTGGAAAAGAAGAAATTGACAAGAAAAGAGGGGGAAAAATTGAATGAGTGGTAATCAGGCAAAGATTACTCATACATCACATTCAAAAACAGGGATAAAGTTGACCACATTTTCTAGGTTAAGGGTTAATAAGGACTTTCCAAAGAATGGAAGGTGGTCTAAAGCTGAGTAGAAATAGGAAAAGTGCTCCAGAGGAACATGGCGAGTGGAAGCAAGGTTGTAGATGGATGTCTGTGGAATTGTGAGAAATATGGAGCTAGAAACTCATAGGAGATGCAGGAACCTAACAGCAGGATGAATTCTGGCTCATGATCCCTTGCCTGAACTGTATCACCCTCATGACGGTATCTGGAAATGTAAATGGACGGACAAGTTTGGCAGCCAATTATGGTGTTCCTCCAGGAAGTGGCAAAGGCAGGCAGCAGCTTTGTCGGGGGTGCCAAATGCATTGCATTGTGAGCAGAGCAGGCACCTCATGAAATAACCAGCAGGACAAAGTTAGTGCAAAATGGACCCCAGGTTGAGCTAACAGTGCTTGACCCAGCACCAGATGACCCCTCAAATCTCTCAAGAAGACACAATTGAAATGAATTTTCTTCTGACAACAAGGCTGTTGCCAGGGTTGGAGGGAGAGGCTGAATAGGCTGCGGTTATTTCCCCCAGACCGTCAGAGGCTGAGGGGTGACCTTACACAGGTTTATAAAATCATGAGGGACAGGGCGAATAGCCAAGGTCTTTTCCCCAAGGTAGGAAAGTCCAAAACTAGACAGTATAGGTTTCAGGTGAGAGGGAAAAGATTTAAAAGGGACCTAACGGACAACATTTTCACACAGAATGTGGTGCATGTATTGAATGAGCTGCCAGAGGAAGTGGTGGAGACTAGTACAATTACAACCTTTGAAAGGCATTTGGATGAGTATGTGAACACAAAGGGTTTAGAGGGATATGGGCCAGATGCTGGCAAATGGAACTAGATTTATTTAGGATATCTGGTCTGTAGGATTGAGCAAAAATCCCCACCATCTAAAACGGTAGACCAAAGTCCCGGACTTTTCACAGCTATTAAAATAAAGAGGACAGCTGAGCTGAGCTCTGGGAAAAATACACAAACACAGAGATGGCTGCATGGAACCATTGTTCAGCCTGGCATTCCAATTTACACCTCCACTCAAAAAGGACAAGCAAATCCAACACTCTAGACTGAAACTAACTTTACACCTCGGGCTATGCAGCGCAGACAGTATGGAGTCTATACAGAAATTGAACATTCAAATTCAATCAAAATTCATTCACACATACCCTTAACTATTGGGAAGCCAAGTGACTTCAAAGAGAGCACCAGTAACATGATGGCAAGCGCAGATTTGGCACGAAGATAAGAGGCCCACAGTCAGTATAACTGCAGGCCCCAACCTCACCTAACAGTGTGATTCCCACAGCTAAATCCGGAAGAGAGATCCCAAGAAGCTACCTCCTCAAGAGCTATTCCCTGGTAGCTATTCCCCAGGAAGCGTTTTGAACAGTGATCGCCAGAAGAAGAATTCCAACAGCTAATTCCAGCGGCTACTGCCAAGAGCTACCTCTGGTAGGGGGATCCTGACGGTAATTTCAAAAATTACCCACCCACGCCTGATCCACACCAGGGGAACTAACGGCAACTGACCACAACCAGCAGACTTAAGAACCAACAACCCCCACAAACCACCAACCCGATTGATACCACAAGGCCTCAGACATGTGCTGAGGTGAAAACTGGGCCGCAAAACTACCAGAAAGTAAGGAAAACTAAGTACTCACTTGATAAATCCACTACTCATCCTACCGCATCAGCAGACTCAAACCAGGCTGTAGGTCTACACAGACTGAACTCTTCATCGAGGTACCGGGTACGGCAAGCACAAACAGCCAGCTATAATTCAAAATCGTGTTTTCCCCAGTGGTGAGCTTAAACTCCCGAGACTCTAAAGTATCCAACCTAGCTAGCAGGGAGGGGAAGGTGGGTGGTTACACTGTCGGGGCCTCGAGGGTAGGAAGCCTGGTTAAAGTTTCTGTGATTGAAACTACTGTTTCAGTTCGAATAATGTTGAATTTAATTCAATTTAATTTAACAGTGTATTTAATTACCATCCTCTACATAATTGATAGTGTGAATTTCACTGTTTGTTGTATTTACCATATCTTTTTGTATTAAACATTTTTTTTATTTTTAAATAAGCACAGAGATACTTTTCACCCTGAAACACCTGTCTACTGCCTTCTTCATTTCTAAATAAGTCCAGTGTCCAGAACCAGGGATGTGGGGTAATTCAAACCACCTATAATCAGCAAGCCAGAACTCTACAGGTCGGCATGGATGACTTGGACTCAAGGGTCGGTTTCCATTCTGTACATCTCTATGATTCTATGACCCCAACCTGTGTGCAGTAACATGCACCGGATTGTTCAATTTCATCCCTAAAAATGATCGAAAATCCCATTTTGAACTGGACCGGCTTTTTGCCTCTTTAAGGAGTTTAATTGCTGGTGAATGGGTTCCCCATTCCTCCCCTGCTTCAGTAGTGCCTTGGTTGCAGCTGTGTTCCATGACTGGTTCAAGAACTCCTTTCTGTACGAGAACAGGGTTTATTTGAGAGGAGACAGTGCTTGGACTTCAGGGTCCTATTTATCTTTGATAATATACATGGACTTCTACGCTCCCTCGCAGACAGTCACGCAGCTTTTGATGTATGACTACACTTATCCAGCCAATATATCGGGGCAACATCCTTTCATTGATATGAATAATTAAGGACTCATGAGATGATGTTGGGAACCAACTGTCAATGCTTGTTTTAAAATAAAAGGCTTGGCCTGAGGCTGTGGAAGATTTCACAAGATTCCCCAATGTGGATGCTGAATGAATCAAGATTACTGAGCTGGAAAGTAAGTTGCAGTGGAGGAATTTGATGACATGGCCACAAATGAATAGAAGTATTGCCTCAGTCTCAGTGAATCGGTAAAGCTAATGTAATCACATAATTGTAAGGAAGAGGAGGCTCAATTTATACTTGAGTTGATAGCAGACCTCACCAGATCAAGTGAAGGATTGAAAAAACGTACAACAGACCATGATACAAGTATGGAGAAAGGCATTGTCTTTTCGAGAGTGATTGGTTCTGCTGTTAGATTCCACTGAGACCTTGACACGATCCAAAAATTAAAGGCAAAGTAGTCAAAAAAGATTTTTTTTCTATTCTGCCACATCGAGATCACCATCCACCACACCCACTTCCTTCACCTCCACTTTCAAGTATAACTCCATCAAATTCATCTTCAAACCGATGAACTTCTGCCGAGAGCCTTACAGCAATATATATTTGTTGGCTTCTTGCACCATTTCTACAATAGAAATTCTTTATTTAATGAATTTTATGGATTTTGATCTTGGACTGTGTACTGTAGATATCAAAATTTTGGATGGTTGGAACCCAACCAATTGACTCCCATTGTAAGAACCTGTTCACCATTTACAATTTCACTGTTTGTGAAGTTTTCCAGGACTGCATTCAGTGTGAATGGTAGGACTTTACTCTATTAACATGCAAGTGATGATTGACGGAGTACTTCAAAACGGAATTGCTAACAACATGAAAGCAAATGGAATTAACAAGGAAGCAACAGTGTGTCCCCACGTTCTTAAGGACAGAAAACTGGCAGGAAATTATACAGTAGCATTTCTCAGGGTTAAATACTAGGACCACTAATACTTCCTCTAAGGTGCCTGTAACTGAAGGCACAAGAGCTAATGGAAATGTATTCTGCATTGTAATAAAAAGACCAGTCACAACTGAAAGCTCAGGCGAGAGGTAGGGCTGACATTTAAGTCTCAATGTCAAAAGCTGAAGAGAGAGAATATAAACAGTAACCCTTAATTTCCTGGGTCAGCTGAATTGTGAAAAAAAACATAGAAAATATATGTCAATCGGCTGAATGGTGACTTAAATGTTTTCTGTGTTCTCTGAAGGAGTCTGTTTTAAGGGCTGTAACTCAGCACATGCAGTGAACTGGTGACGCAGTTATTTTGTTAAAACCAGACACATTACACCAGATGCGCCAATCAACCATTTATCTGAAAAATAAAATGCGGTTGACCAAAGAACTGCATTGTGTAAATATCATATGATTGATTGGACAACACAACAGCTGCAACGAAATGGTTTTTGTGAGTAGCCTGATCCCTTGACTGAACTGTATCATTCACCTGAGTAGCCCTCAGCAGGCTGGCCTGTGGTCAGCCTCCTTCCAAAGAAAACAAGCAGATGTCCTAATGAATGGGAGATCAAGGGAAAGTAACAGATGTGACACATTTGTCATGCTTGCCTGTGGTCAAACGCTGATGACTTGACAAGGATTGATCACACAGACTGTTTGCATGGAAAGGGATATAACGGCATGTGCCACAGAGTGATAACTAGCTCAGGAACAGGAGTCATCTGATCAATGAATGGAGGTTGCGACAGAGCAGGCTGATCACCTGGTTCAGTGTGATCCTCAGCCAAGTCCACCTGAGATTGTAAGCACTTTCCAGGTAGGCTTGTGATGCATGACTATGATTGCAGTATTTTGTAGTAAGCTTGCGTCAACAAAGAACAATTGTGTCTGCCCCACTGTTGGGACTACCTTGGGTTACTGATATCGAGAGTAAATCTGATGCGCCGGGGCCGGTAAGAATAAAAGCCTAGGGATTTAAGGCTCAATATCAAAAGCTGGAGTAAGAATAGTATAATTCACTCAGACATAGTAAGAACTGCCGATGCTGGAGTCAAAGATAACACAGTGTGGGGCTGGAGGAACATAGCAGGCCGGGCAGCATCAGAGGAGCAGGGGAGTTGACTTTTCAGGTCGAGACCATTCTTCAGAAAATGCTGGACCAGGGCCGGTCTCCACACTGTGTTATCTAAGAAAAGTATAACTGTGATTGGCGGAGTAGGAAACACAGGAGGCAGGGAGTCTATGAGTGGAGGAGAAGTGAGTGGATCTATGATTAAACAAATAGTGAGCTCCTGCATGGGCTGGAGAATGGAGAGAGAGATATTTTCAAATACAGCAGCAGACAGATAGAACAGAAGGAAGCAAAAAACTGGAGACCTGCGAGAAACTGAGCAGCAGCTAATTGGAAAGCTCTACCAAAGACCTGCAAAAGAATGATGGACTACATGGCCTCAGTCTGTGCTGTATACTCCTGTGAGTTTATGATAAATGTAGGGAACAACTAACACAGAGGAACAGCAGTGCCGCTTAGCAAGGAGTGAAATGATATGAAGCAATGCGTGGCATTGAAGGGAAATGGGTTACCCCATTCTGGCCATATATCGTTTTCAAGAAAATGGGCATGAGAGATGATGTAAACACTCATTGGGTCTCACTAGCAGTCAAGAAAAGGAATGGGTGGAAGTAGGCAATGTTCTGAGTTATGAAAACATGGCTTTGATAAATGGATGAAGTATGGAAATAGAAACTGAGCTCAAGAGATGAGAAGGAATTTAAGGCTAAGCAGCTGATGTACTCCAGACTAAAAGAACAGAATTATGGTAGCAATGCAAATTGAATCTGAACCTAAATACAAACGTGTCCTGAGCTAGAATTTCACTGTTGCCTGATCCCAGTCAGAAATATGGTGATGCAATAGCAACGATGCAAGGTTGGTGAGGAAATGAGTGGCAAATCTTTGCCTACTTGGTACATGACAACATTTAATCACCACAAATTGAAAATGAGCATCTGAAAAATGTTGCCATTTTATCCTTTCTAACATCAGTTCTGAGTCATGTGTTTCACCTTCCACAGGTTCATCAAGCAAGACACGGAAGGTGGAAGAGGTCAATGAGTGCTATAGGAAGGTTGTGCCTTTTGAGGAGGCCACCGTCACAGATCCTTGGTTCTGATGAAGGATCATCAAATTGAAGTGTTTTCTTTTTTTCTCTCCGTGGATGCTACATGAGTTGCTTGAGTTTTTCCAACGTGTTCTATTTTTACACTTCAACCAACACCACTAAAACACTTTGGCTAATATTTTGCTGCAGTTTGTGCCACCATCTTGTGCCCAAATTAGCTGCCATGTTTTCATATTATTACAGCGACTATTCCACAAGATAACGTAACTGGCTAAAATGTACTTTGTGATATCATAAGGTTCTGAAAGACACATCAGCAGTTAATGACATTTTTGAATATTCTTTAATTCAGTCTTCTCATTAGTTGCTCAGTTACAGGCTCGGTGAAATTTTCACCACCTTATTCTCACTTCTGATATCTTTAACTTCTCTGCTGCAATTGTGCTCCCATGGGGTGCTACACATTTCTTTCTCATTCAGACAATTTCTCATTCCAGTTGAGAGAACCGACAAAGAAGGATCCTGACTTCAGGATGCTGAAGAAATCTGAAGATGCAGCAGAGAGATTTGCAAGAGCAGCAAAATTCTGATCAGGTTCCTCGTAAAGACAATGTATGGGTTAGAAAGAATGGAACTTTCTCCATGGGAGATCATACCAGGAAAAGCAGGGCCATGACTTAATAGTTAAACAGCTCAATAAAGAGGCATGAGCTTGACAGACTGTAGTCCTTCCACCGGTTTCAGTGTGCACATTATACTTGACCTCCTTGACCTCATCTCACTTTTTGACAATCCTTTTCATTCTGTTTGAAATTTTATTTCCAACACCTTCAATCTTAACCACCAAGTATCTTGAGGTATTTCCAATACCACCACTTGAAACAAAGACTATCAGCAACCCACCCTCTTCACGTGATCTCTTTAGCAATAAGACTACTTTAGTTATGATACTATGCATTGGAGACAACTCCTTCTGTGTTCATTATAACCTCTTCAATGGCTTTGCTTAGCTTTTGACTGGAATTTTGCTGTTCTCGCAAATCTCTCTACTTAATCTCCAAATCTATACTTTCTATTTTGTATTGTTTGCAGCCTTTGCAACAGAGTTGTCAGAAATAACTCCTCCATTATCACTGATGGAAATGTATTTTCTCAGGAGGCGGTAGTATCATCCTGCATTCTCTAATAAATTGAGAAATCAAAATATCTTATTCTCTGGTCTTACTGTCAACATTTTGTAACACCTTTTTCTACAAGGCTGCAAATAATTGTGACAGCTCCTTTACTCTCAGTTTATTGCTTTTTTGTGTAACACAACTTCAATTGCATTAAAAATATATTATTTCATTGCCTAAAGACAGCATTGTTGCTAATTTATGAATTATGTAACTGACAAGATAGGAAGATGAATTGTAATCATGAAATGGATTACAATGCGAATTGAACTACTCGTGAATTATCTATGAACTTCTAAATTTTGCTAAATTTATTGATTCAAAATAGAGATATGCTTCTTATGAAAGTGGAGAAGTACAATACTTGTAAGTTCCTGCTTTCATAGTTTCTTAGTTTCCGATCATTATGCTGTATAAAAGCTCATTGATGATTGAATTTAGGTAATTTCAAATCTACATCACACTTGATCAGTTAATTCTGCTCAAGAAGCTCATTTTCTGGTAGTCCACTGACAAAAAAAAAATCTAAGTAATTGGAGTTTTGGCTGAATAAATAGGGATGCATGCAATTCCTTGCAATTTAGTGAAGAAAAAAATTCCTACCTACCAGATGTTTGTCACTTTATTATGTCGTGGTCTTTGATTAAATTCTCTCCTTGACGGCCTTTATTAACCATAGGTGGTTCATCCTTCTCAGAGCTTTGTTTAATAAGATATAATAAAAGCAATAATTTTTGCTGAATGTTATGAAATATCTGAAACACCTGGGGTGGCATGGTGGCTCAGTGGTTAGCACTGCTACCTCACAGTGCAAGGGACCTGGTTTCGATTCCAGCCTCAGGTGACTGCCCAAGTCTGCATGGCTTTCTGCTGGGTGCTCTGGTTTCCAGCCATAGTCCAAAGATGTGCAGGTTAGGTGGATTGGCCACGCTAAATCGTCCATAGTGTTCAGGAATGTGTAGGTTAGGTGTGTTGTCTATGGGAAATACAGGATTAGGGGATGGGTCTGGGTGGGATGGTCTTCAGAAGGTCTGTGTGGGCTTGTTGGGCCAAAAGGCCTGTTTCCACACTGTGGGGATTCTATGATTTCTTTAAAAAATTATTTCCACTGCTCAGCTGCTGACCTTCTCCGAAGTCTATTTTCCCAACCCGGCTTTAGACAATCTTTCTTCATACCTTTGTAATTGTCCTTATTGAAGGACACTGGTTTGAGATGCAGTTGTTACCCATCAACCTGAATTTGAAATTCTA
Source organism: Ginglymostoma cirratum (assembly GCA_024137785.1). Lineage (NCBI taxonomy): Eukaryota > Metazoa > Chordata > Chondrichthyes > Orectolobiformes > Ginglymostomatidae > Ginglymostoma > Ginglymostoma cirratum. The sequence continues at coordinate 50,785,468 of JAHRHZ010000019.1, read as the reverse complement.
CCATGATAACGAGGTGTAGAGCTGGATGAACACAGCAGGCCAAGCAGCATCAGAGGAGCAGGAAAGCTGACATTTCGGGCCTAGGACCTTCTTCAGAAATTTTCCGAAGAAGGGTCTAGGCCCAAAACGTCAGCTTTCCTGCTCCTCTGATGCTGCTTGGCTTGCTGTGTTCATCCAGCTCTACACCTTGTTATCTCAGATTCTCCAGCACCTGCAGTTCCTACCATCTTTGAAATTTTGCCATTTTTTGTTTGCCATACCCTAGTGAATTCTTAACTAGGAGGGCTCTTATTCATCTAACCTCATTACACATTACTAGATCTAAAATAACTCATACCCACATATGTCGTGTTTTGTACTCATCTAAGAAACAATCCTTGATGCACTTTATAAATTTTTCTTCCATGTTATCCTTGCTTTTATTTATTGAGTCAATATGAAGATTAAAATCAATCTTTTTAGTGTCCTTCTGACATACCTCCAATATTTCCTGATTTGTATTTTTTCAAAAAGTGAGGCAACTCTTTGACAGCCAATAGACACTCTGATCCCTGGCTTATTTCCCATTTTGAATCATAGAATAGAATCCCTCCAGTACGGGAGCAGGCCATTGAGCCCAACAAGTCTAGACTAACCCTCCATACACCATCCCACCCAGTCTCACCCCCTCCCCTATCATCCTGCATTTTCCATGGTTAATCTACCTAGCCTGCACATTCCTGGACACTATGGGCAATTTAGCATGGCCAATCCACCTAACCCGCACATCTTTGGACTGTGGGAGGAAACCCATGCAGACACAGGGAGAATGTGCAAACACCACTCAGACAGTCACCCAAAGCAGGAATTGCAGATAGATCCCTGGCACCGTGAGGCAGCATTGCTAACCACTGAGCCACCATGCTGCCCCTTCTAGCCAAGGTGATTACACGAGATGATCTACTGAAACTGTATCATCTGTGTCAACTATTCACTGTCACACTAATCCTGTCCTTTATTAACAATGCTGCCTACCTCCTTTCTATTTTTGCTTATCTTTCTAGAACATCAAATACCTTTGAATTTGAGTTCCAGAACCTGACCACCTTGCAAATACATCTTTGTATAGCTATTAAGTCATATTCATTTATTTCTTTGCGCCATCAGCACATCTATCTTTTTACATATACAGATAAAGAGCTTTGACTTATGCCATTATTATTTACTCTGGTTCTAATTTCTTTGTCCTCTCCTGCTTATATTTTCTGCCTTTTTCACGTTTTGATTGTCTTTTGCCTATTCACTACCCTGCACGTCATTTCTTTTTGATTTGCCTATCTTGGTGATTGGTGGTTGGTGGATTTGTCAAGGACGGAAGTGGCTCAATGGTTGTCTGGAGTTCAGGTTCTTTAGGGAAGGGGATCAGGGCTGGGGGTGCTGAGGAGACTGAGGTTTCTAGGGTACTGATAGTGTTGGGGATTCAGGAGGTCAGGGGTCCCCATCCCTCATGGTTCTCAGTGCAGCAACATGCTTCCTCCTCTATATTCCCCCAGTCCACCTCATTGCTGTTGTCCTCGTCTGCCCCTGTGGCCCTAAAGGCACACATTGGGACTTAAATCTATCGAAGCTGGGACTTCAATTTATCACTCTCACACTGGCACTTCAAGTGATCTGCAGTGTGGGCTTTACTCTCTTGTTTTGCTTGGTACAGAACCATGACTGCTGCCTGTAAATGACTACATTTCTCAGTGAGGTCAGTCACAGCTTTTTGGTCTATGTCATGATTGTGGATCACACACTGTTGCCCACGGTAAGGCCTTCTCTCCCTGGGCCTGAAACTGCCCCCTGTGCAGCAAATTCACCTGGTTCCTCTGCTCCTGTTCTTGAACACTGACTTTTCTTTAACCTTTACATTTTCATCTTCTCGCCCTTTCACTTGCATCATCTATCGCTAAAGTGTGATTTAATTTGGGGGTGCGCTTACCTAACTCTTTGTGTCCCCCCCCGCCGCATAATTTTGCCCTTCGGATCCCAGACCCGATTCTCACAGGATTCTATCCACTTGCACCACTTCCTATTGAGATATTTCCTTAGGGTTTCCTTCCATCCTGGGCAGTCTGCCATTGTTCTGCTCTCCTGTTCCTCTAGGATTTGTCTAAGCAGCAGGGAAGTGAATGGGGTAAAGGGTCCAGCTGATGCTAAATTCCCATCCAGTCCCTCTGAGTCAAACGCACAAGTGGCAAGTGACTCACTCCCAATACACTCCCAGGCTGACTTGCAATATTTAGACTTCCTCCTTGACTAGTCTAGCTTCAAAATGCGACTGTTTTATTTGTCTCGTTCCATAGACGTGATGTGTAACCTAATTACTGGTCAGTTGCCTCTCCCCATCCACCCTTTTGAATCCTGGTCATCACAAGGGGCAGCTGTCCTCTTAACAGGCTCAGGCTGGATGTTCAGGAATAAAAGGCTGGTGGTGTTCAATGCCAGAGTAACCAATAGCCACTTCTTGTCCAAGACCACCCAGGGCTGCCAATGTTGTCCTTGTTTTGGACACTTTGACCATAAGGGGCAGTCAGTTATTGGACAATAGAAATGATTCTTATGTTAAGAAGCATTTGAGTAAATTTAATAGAATTATTGTTATCGAGGACTTTCCTATCGGGGCATAGACAGGAGATTCTGTGACAGTGAGTGTAAATGTAGTATAGTTTATTGCTTTCCTGGTGCTAGGATTAAGGGCATCTCTAAATGTTTCAAACATATTGTTAAAAGTGAGATTGAGAAGCCAGAAATTATTGTACACGTTGGTAGGAATGACATTTTTAGGGAAAAGATTAAAGTGGCGCAGAGTGAATTTAAGAGGTTAGGCAGAGGATTTAAAAATATAACCTTAAATGTAGTCATTTCTGGTTTACTCCCACTGCCAAACTCAAACAAGGGAAGGGATCAAAGGATAAAGGACATAAAACAATGGCTGACGAGTTGGTGTACTGTCCTGGGATACAGGTTTTTGGTCAATTGGAGCGTCTTTTGGGATAGAACAGAACCTGTTTAAAGAGGATGGGTTTAACCTAAATCGGAAAGATATCGATATCTTAGCAGGGAGATTTGCTCATTTCATTAAGAGAGACGTTATATTGATAGAGGGGGAAGTGGAGTAATTCTAAGTAGCAGTGTAAATGGGAGAATTGATGGGGATGGTTCTAAACATGAGGAGAGCACATTAATTAGAAAAGGCAGATAAGAGAGAGGCAGAGTATGTAGTAACTCCGAAGAACTAAATTGCATTTATTTCAATGCAAGGTATCTTACAGGTGAGGCTGATGAACTCAGGGCATGTTTAAAAAATGGGATTGGGACATCATAGCTATTACAGAAATTTGACTGAGAGATGGACAAGACTGGCAGCTCAATGTTGCGGGTTTTAGATGCTACAGGAAGGATCAAAAAGGAGGCAAGAAAGGAGGGGGTGTGGCAATTTAGATTAAGGAATACGTTACTGCTGTAACTAGGGAAGATATTTCTGAAAAACCATGCAGTGAAAATATATGGGTAGAAATGACAAATAAGGAAGGAAAGATCACTTTGATGGGATTGTACTAGAGGCCTCCCAACAGTAAGAGGGAAATTGACGGAAAAAAAATGTCAGGAGATCTCAGATATATATAAGCATAATAATGTTGTAGTAATGGGGGATTTTAATTTCCCAAACGTTGACTGGGGCTACCACAGTGTTAAAGGTTTGTTGGTGAAGAATTTATCAAATGTGCTCAAGAAAATTTTCTTTGTCAATATGTGGATGCTCCTACAAGAGAAGGGGCAAAACTAGACCTTCTTTTGGGCAATAAGGCAGGGCAGGTGACTGAAGTAAAAGTGGGGAAACCGTTTGGGTCTAGCAATCATAATTCTATTAGTTTGAAAATGATTATGGAAAAGGATAAGCCTTCCATAAAAGATAAAGTTGTTAATCGCAGTACGGTAAATTTTAACGGTATGAGATGGACTGGAGTAGACTGTTCGCAGGTAAAGGGATGTCTGACAAGAGGGACGCTTTCAAAAGTGTGATGGCAAGAGTTCAGAGGCATTATGTTCCTGTTAGAGTGAAGGGTAAGGCTGATAAGATTAACCAATGGATGAATAAAGATATTGAGGTTCTAGTCAAGAATAAAAGAGAATCTTATTTTAGATATAGACAACTTGGTGCAATTGATTCTCTTAATCAAGATAAAGAGTGTAGGGGTATTCGTAAGAAATCAGGAAGGCAAAGAGGGAATAGGAGATAGAATTGGCAGATAAGGCGAAGGATTATTCGAAGAGATTCTGCAAATACATGAAGAGCAAGAGGGTAACTAGAGACAGGGTAGTGCTTCCTTAAAGATCAAGAGGTCGTCTTTGTGTTGAACCCCAGGAGATGGAGAGATACTAAATAAATATTTCATGTCAGTTTTTACTGTGGAGAAAGAAATAGAGTCGAGAGAGTTCAGAGAAATAAACTTTGATGTTTTAAAACCAGTTCACATTTCAGAAGAGGAAGTTCAGGAAGTCTTAGAGAATATAAAGGTGGATAAATCTCCGGGACCTGATCTAATATATCCCAAAAATGGAAAGTAAAGGAGGAAATTACAAGACGCCTTGCAGAAATATTTGCATCATCTATAACTACGGGTGAGGTGCCTGATGACTGGAGGGTGGTTAATGTTACACCTTTGTTTAAGAAAGGTTGTAAGGAGAAACCGGGGAACTATAGACCTGTGAGTCCGACATCGGTTGTGGGTAAATTGTTGGAGGTAATTATAAAAGATAGGATTTATGGACATTTAGAGAGGCAAAAATTCATTAGAGATAGCATGGTTTTGTGCAAGGAAAATCATGTCTCATAAACTTGATTGAGTTCTTTGAGGAAGTTGCCAAAAAGATTGATTATGGCAGAGCAGTAGACATTGTTTATTTGGATTTTAGTAAAGCTTTCAACAAGGTTCCGCATGGTAGACTGATTAGTAAGTTAGGTCACATGGGATTCAGGGTGAACTTGCCAACTGGATAAATAATTGGCTTAATAGCAGGAGACAGAGAGTGATGGTGGAGGGTTGCTTTTCAGACTGGAGGCCTGTGACCACAAGTGTTCCACAGGGATTGGTTCTGGGTCCTCTTTTGTTTGTCATTTACATAAATGATTTGGATAAGAATATAGAAGGCATGGTTAGTCAGTTTGAGGACGGCACAAAAATTGGTGGCACAGCAGACAATGAAGAAGGTTTTCTCGCAATACAAAGGGATCTTGATCAAATGGGTCAATGGGCTGAAAAATGGCAGATGGAGTTCAATCTGGATAAATGCAAGGTATTAGATGTTGGTACAACAAGGGTAGGGCTTTTACAATTAACGGCAGGGCCTTGCATTCTGTTGTAGAATAGAGGGACCTAGGGGTGCAGGTGCATAATTCTTGTCACATATAGACAGGGTGGTTAAAAAGGTATTTGGCATGCTTGTCTTCATTGCTCAGTCCTTTGAGTATGGGGGTAGGGATGTCATTTGAGGTTGTACAGGACATTGGTGAGGGGTCTTCTGGAATTCTGTGTCCAGTTCTGGGCACCCAGTTATAGGAAGGATATTATCAAGCTGGAGAGGTTTCAGAAAAGATTTACCAGGATGTTGCCAGGTATGGAAGGTTTGAGCTCTAAAGAAAGGTTGGATGGGCTAGGACTTCTTTTCACTGTAGAGTAGGAGTTTGAGAGGCAACCTGAAAGAAGTTTATAAAATAATGAGGGGTACAGATAGAGTTAATGGTAGTTGTCTTTTCCCTAGGATGGGAAATTTCAAGACCACAGGGCACATTTTTAAGGTAAGAGGAGAGAGCTTTAAAAAATATATGAGGCAATTTTTTAATACAGGGTATGGTTTGTGTGTGGAATGAATTCCTGAAGAAGTGGTGGATGTGGATACAGTCATACGTTTAAAATGCATTTGGATAGATACACGCATAGGAAAGGTGTGGAGGGATATGGGCCAGGAGCAGGCAGGTGGGACTAGTTTAGTTTAGGTTTATGTACAGCATGGACTGGCTGGACCAAAGGGCCTGTTTCCTTGCTGTATGACTCCATAACTATGACTTGTTTTACTTGAGGACTATACTTCTGAGACAACAAAAAGGTCAGCCTGGAAGCAGGCCATTCAGCCCATCAGGTCTACACTGGCCGTCCAAAGAGTATCCCCCTACCCCACATTTCCCATTGCCAATCTGCACATCTTTGGACTGTGGGAGGGAACGGGGCACTTGGAGAAAACCCATGGGGAGACGAGTAAACTCCACACAGACAGTCACCCGAGGGTGGGATTGAACCTGGGTCCATGGTTCTGTGGGGCAGCAGTGCTAACCACTGAGCCACCGTGCTGCCCTAGCTTGTTTCCTTTTGCTCAACAATTGATGGATTTCCCTCTGCTGACAGCCTGTGTATCTTAACTCCATAAATAAAGGCACAGCCGATGAGGAATGAAATCAACACTTGCAATAAATCCAGGACAACATGAGTGGGAGATATTGGGTCTTATTCCAGAGAGACTCGATAACAACACCTCACACTAAATCAAAGGCGAGACATAATACCACAAACAAAATAGACATAAATCAATATATCCCATATTACCATAGTGTAGTGCGGTCCAGTAGTACTTGCAAAGGGCAGACCTTACATAGCACCAGGCTGATTCCTGGAATGGTAGAACTGATGTACAAATGGAGACTAAATTGGTCAGAATGATATTCATTGAAAATGAGGAGGGTGGATCTCACAGAAATCCACAAAATTCCAATGGAATATAACGTGGCAAAATGTGAGATCATGCAGTTTGGTTGGAAGAGGAGGTGAGTATTATTTATCTGCAGAAAGACTGCTGCAAGCTACAGAACACAGGGATTTGGGATAATCACAAAAGTCTAGCATCCAAGGTCAATGGGTAATAGAGAAGACAAATGAAATGTTGGCCTGTATTTCAAAAGGAAAGGAGTATAAAAATTGGGAGGATTTACTAAAACTATACAAGGCAGGCGTGAGATTACACCTGGAATATTGTGAAAAGTTTTGGGCCCTTACTGAAGGAAAGATATACTGGCATTGGAAGCCATCCAGAGAAAGTTCATTAAGCTGATATCAAATATGGAAGGACACTCTTATGAAGAGAGGTTAAGTAGATTGGGGCCTGTTCTTGTTGGAATATAGAAGAATTAGAGATTTATTGAAACATGCATGAATCTTACAGAACTTGACAGGGTAGATGCAGAAAGGTTGTTTGCCCAGTTAGAGATTCTAGGACCAGAGGCATAATTTCAGAATAAGGGTTTGTACATTTAAGACAGATTTGAGGATGAATTTCTTCTCTCAGAGGGTCGTGAATCTGTGAAATTCTTTACCACACACAGGTGTTAAAAGTTGGTTCATTAAGTGTCTTCAAAGCTGAGATAGACAGGTTTTTAATCATAAGAAAAAACAAGGTTATGAGGAAAAAGCAGGAAAATGAAGTTGAAGATTACCAGATCAGTCATGATCTAATTAAATGGTAGAGGTGACCCAATGGGCTCTATACCTTCCTTCTGTTCTATGTCTTATGGTTTAAAATGTATCTCATCCATTAGTAGTCAATAATAGATTATGGTGGTGATCCAAGTCATTAAAATACAATAATTGTAAAATAATTATGGTCCCAACACTGACCTCTGTGGCAGTTATAGTTATAGAACTATATTCTATACTTACAGAATGTCTTACAGAAAATGCCTCCTTTATTTGAACTCTATCTTGTAACAGCTAGCCAATTCTCTATCCATGTTAATACACTAACCTTAACCCTATAGGATCTTACTCTATTAAATAGTCTTATGGACAAGTCGTCCAATGGATGCACATCAGAAATCTAATTATATTATATCATCTGGCTCCCCTTTATCTATTTTGCTTCAAGTGCCGAAAAGAGACATGTCCCAGAGGGAGCAAGGACAGAATATACTTGGTTAGAGCTGAGGAGCAAAAAAAGGGTCATTGCATTGCTCAATGTGGTCCATGGATCACCAAATAGTAGGAAGGACGTAAAGAAACAAATCTGTAGGAAATTGAAGAAAGTTGCCAAATTATACAGACATTATTTATTTATGTTAGTTATCTAAGGATAGTTATGATAATTAAGATAGTAGCAGTGAAAAGGACAGAGAGTGGCAACTGTTTCCAGGCTGCGTTCAGAAAAGATGTTCTACAGCAGTATGTTTCCAATGCAATGAGAAAGCACACATTACTATGCCTGGTTCTTGGGAATGAGATGGGTTAAGTAGACCAAGTGTCAGTGGGTGAACATCTAAGGGACAATGATTATTATGTGACAAAATTTAGGTTTTGCTTTGGAAACAGTCAAGGAACAGTCCAGAATAAGACAAATTAACTCAGAGAAAGCAAATAGCAATAAGGGTATAGATCTTACCCAAATAAATTGGAATTGAAAGTTGGCAGGAAAGGCTACAACTGAACAATGGACTACCTTTAAAAAAGAGATGGTATGGGCACTGTCCATGGCACCTGGATGATAAAGGGATAGAGATTTGGAGGAAGATGAAAAGGAGTATTTATGACAGATGTCAGGTGGACTCAATACCTGAGAACCAGGCTGAATGTAAAAGGTTCAGAGGGGGCTTAAAAGAAACCAGTCAGAGGAGAGAACACAAAAAAGACTGGCAGCTAACATAAAGGTGAAAGTAAAAGTCTTAAATGAGAAAATAAATAGTAAAAAGGTGGTAAAAAGAGGAATGGGCCCAATTAGAGAACAAAGGGATTTACACATGGATGGGATGGGGCATGACTGAGGTATTGAATATTTTCTATGTGTATTTACTAAGGAGTATGATATTTCCCAGGTCACAGTGAAAGAGAATGTGTTTCAGATGCTTCAAGTATTTAAAATTGATAAGGACGAGATATGGGGCAGACTGTCTGCATATTAAATGGGAAGGTACTAGGATAGGATGAGATGCAGCCTAGGACGCTAAGAGAAGTAAGAGTGGAAATTGTGAAGGCACTGGCCATAATTTTCCAATCTTCTTTAGACCCGGGGATGGTGCCTGATGGAGAATTGAAAATGTTGCATCCTTGTTGAAAAAAGCTGTGTGAATATGTGCTTAGTCACAGTCAATTTCATCTAATTGGTGAATTGTATCTAGAAATAATAATTTGGAACTGCTATAGACCTCAAAATATTTTAAGAAGGTATCCTCGGCCCTAACATTTTCTAATTTTAAAGGCAGATGTGAAGTGTGTGTTCCAGATGTGACGGGGCTGGTAAAACTACTTGATGTTAAACTAAACACCATTTATTTATTTAGTTAAAATACAAACAAAAGAGAGAGGAATTTAGAATAACTTAACAACTGGAAAACCTAACCAAACAATGGGGTACAGTAGTTATTACTAATTGACTGCTCCAACACAGTAATATCCCACGAACACGCCCCTTGGCAAAAAATCTAGTTCAGACACAGATTCTTGTACGCAGTTCTCCAATCCAGAAGGAAAAAAACATCAAGAGAGATTCCACAGAATGAGAGGAATCATTCACTAAAGCTACAACTCTTTTGGCCCTAAACCCCACCTCTTCCTCTGTTACATTGATGACTGCATCGGCGCCGCCTCATGCCCCCACGAGGAGCTCGAACAGTTCATCCACTTCACCAACACCTTTCACCCCAGTGTGAAGTTCACCTGGACCATCTCGAACACTTCTCTCTCCTTCCTGGACCTCTCTGTCGCCATCTCAGGTAACCACCTAGAAACCGATGTCCATTTCAAGCCCACTGACTCCCACAGCTACCTGGAATACACCTCCTCCCACCCACCTTCCTGTAAAAATGCCATCCCCTATTCCCAATTCCTTCGCCTCCGCCACATCTGCTCCCAGGATGAGGCATTCCACTCCCGCACATCTCAGATGTCCTCATTCATCAAGGACCGCAACTTCCCCCCCCCCGCAGTGGTCGAGAACGTCCTCAACCGTGTCTCCCGCATTTCCCGCAACTCATCCCTCATACCCCGTCCCCGCAATAATAACCAAAAAAAAATCCCCCTCGTCCTCACGTACCACCCCACCAACCTCCGGATCCAACGCATCATCCTCCGACACTTCCGCCATCTGCAATCCGACCCCACCACCAAAGACATTTTTCCCTCCCCACCCTTGTCTGCTTTCCAGAGGGACCACTCCCTCCGTGACTCCCTTGTCCGCTCCACACTCCCCTCCAGCCCCACCACACCCGGCACTTTTCCCTGCAATCGCAGGAAGTGCTACACCTGCCCCCACACCTCCTCCCTCACCCCATACCCAGGCCCCAAGAAGACTTTCCACATCGAGCAGATGTTCACCTGCACATCTGCCAATGTGGTAAACTGCATCCGCTGTACCCGTTGTTGTGTCCTCTACATCGGGGAAACCAAGCGGAGACTTGGGAACCGCTTTGCAGAACACCTGCGCTCAGTTTGCAACAAACAACTGCACCTCCCAGTCGCGAACCATTTCAACTCCCCCTCCCATTCCTCAGACGACATGTCCATCCTGGGCCTCCTGCAGTGCCACAATGATGCCACCCGAAGGCTGCAGGAACAGTAAATCATATTCAGCCTGGGAACCCTGCAGCCCAATAGTATCAATGTGGATTTCACCAGCTTCAAAATCTCCCCTCCCTCAACCGCATCCCAAAACCAGCCCAGCTCATCTCCACCGCCCCAACCTGTTCTTCCTCTCACCTATCCCCTCCTCCTACCTCAAGCCTCACCCCCATCTCCTATCCACTAACCTCATCCCGCCCCCTTGACCTGTCCGTCCTCCCTGGACTGCCCTATCTCCTCCCTTACCCCCCATCTACACTCACCTTTACTGGCTCCATCCCCGCCTCTTTGACTTGTCTGCCTACTCTCCACCTATCCTCTCCTCTATCCATCTTCTATCCGCCTCCCCCTCTCTCCCTATTTATTTCAGAACCCTCTTCCCCTCCCCCATTTCTGATGAAGGGTCTAGGCCCGAAACGTCAAGCTTTCCTGCTCCTATGATGCTGCTTGGCCTGCTGTGTTCATCCAGCCCCACACCTTGTTATCTCGAACTCTTCAAACAGCTGCAGATGCTACAGCTAAAAAAAACTAGAAAGCCTGGTCTGTGATAGCTGGCCATTCCCATTTAAGCTGCTTCCATTGTTCCAACGTTTAAAAAAAACCTAAAGGCCTCTCACATTGCCTACTTAAGCTGACTTCAGTAGCCAGTTCAGCACCTCTTCCTTTACAACATTTCTTCAAAAAAACCCAGGACAAAATAACTTTTTGAAGTGACAGTATCGTCACATAACTAAATTACTAGTCACTTGGGCATTAATGGGGGGCAAGGAGAGGGGGCAAGACAGTGGCATTGTAGTAATGTTGCTGAACTGTTAAACCAGAAGCTCTGAAAACTTGTTCAAATCCATCGTGGCAACTGGTAGAAATTAAATTCAATTAATAAGGCAGGAATATAAATTCTGGTTCGTTAATGTCTTCTAGGGAGGGAAATCAACCACCCTTAAGGTCTACATGTAATGCCCACTTCACAGCAATGTGGTTGATTCTTAACTGCTATCTTTAAGGGCTAAGCATGTCACTCAATTCACAAGCAATGAGGGATGGGCAATAACTGCTCGTCAATGATGCCCACATTCCAAAGAGCAAAGAACAATTTGCAGTTAATTAAAAAATGTGAATTGATCTCACTGAAACATGAAAAATCCTGGGCTGAATCTTATGTATGTTTGACAAAGTCTAAGTTGCATCAAGGTTTTTGGTGTGATGTTTATCCTGAGGCCTAATAAGATGTTTCACAGTATCTTACCAAACTTGCCACATTAACTAGCTACCCCGCCCCAAGTTGTCCCTCACATCCAACTCCAGTCCATCTTACCACACGCTACCACACAGAACAATTCACAACTCAGAAGATATCCGCCAATCGACTGGCATCCTTGTGCCCAAGCCAGCTTTAAAAAGGAGCCGTGCACCTAGACAAGTACTGGCATTCCAAAGCGGCCCTGATCATCCAAGGTTGGACAAGTGGGAGATGGCACGGCATTGGACTGACACTGACCAAGGGGTGGTGCAAAGGAGGAATCCTCTTTCTGGAGGAATCACAGAGGAGGCCACACCACCAGAGCCTGGCACAAGGTCATCACCTGAGTCAGTGCCATGTCTAACATCTGGAGGAACAGCCAGCAGTGCTGTAAGGTAAATGACTGTATCTGCTGTGCCAGGGCAAGTGTCACACTCTTCTCTCTGCTATCTCACGCTCACTCTATCTCTGCTAAGTCACCCACCTCTCAGCAAGGGCCATGCTTTGTCATTCCCATTATTGCCTACAACACCTTCCCTCACTCACTCTCACCTCACCCAATATAAACTTCCACACCACTAACCCTGCATGGTCTTCACAGTGTCTACCCACTCTCTCAGAACAGCCCATCACCTTTCAACCATCTTCACCAGGCCTAATATCCCTGTTACCTGTAGAGATTCCAAAGATGTCAATAGCTGGACCTTATAGAATATGAGTTCCCTGATTGGGAACAGGTGATTAATCTGGTCCAATCAGGGAGCCCTGGCTGACAGATAAGAACAGGAGTGTCAGAAGTTCTGTTCACTCTGAGAGCTGGCTCTGAGGAAGCTGGATCAGTGTCAAGGACTCTCCACATGTAAATAAAGGGTGACTCGGTGATGGGATACCAGCCTCTGTGGAGTTATTTCACCAGCCCAGTTTCACCTCACACGTGACAGGACAGGTTGGGAGAGCTGTTAATGTACAATCCTGTGTTTATCAATAAGGGCATAGAGTTCAAAAGCAAGGAAGTCATGAATAAAGCACTGATTTGACCTGAACTGGAGAATAATTATTTAGGAAGGATGCAAAGTCTTTAGAGAGGGTGCAGAAAAGATTCACCAGAATGATTGCAGGGATGCAGATCTTCAGTTCTGTAGATAGATTGAGAAGAATGGAACTGTTCTTCTTGGGAAAGAGGAAGGTGCAAGGGGATTTTAATTAGTTTTAATAAAGCATTTGTGGACAGTATCTGTTGCATTAATTTGTCTTCATTTCATCCAGAGTTTAATGACAACGACCCTGTTGCAACACTAATGTAAAACTGAGATAAATAAACTAGTTTTGTTTGTCTCAGTTTCACTTCCTGCGTTCTACCTATTAGTAAAGGGTAGTGAAATAATCAATGGCATTTCGCAGAACTTCTTCATGCTATTTCCTGTTAGGTCCAATTAAGCTCTTGTTGGCTGCCTGCCAGGAGAGACTGATGCTGTTTCCTACAGTTGGTACGCATATGACCAGTTGTATTGTGCTCACCTGCTGTGCTGATCTTATTTTACTGATAATCAAATGCTGAAATATCATCAACATAACAAAAAACTCAGCGTGAAGGTGCAGGTAGGCAGATGAGCTTTGGACAATATGTAAATAAAATCATATCCAATTCAGATATTTATTTACCAACATTTAACTAAATGTCTTTGATTAAACAGAATGATTTCTACAAGAAAATTTCTTCACTATTTGTTCTTCTAGTATAATTTAATTTGCTAAAATGTGACTTCAATGCAACAAGTACATTTTTATTTCTATTTCTCCCCCCAAACTGGTGATTTAATGAAAGCAATAATATTGTATAAAAACTGATTTTCGCAAAGTTGACTAGTGATATTCTATCTCCTGCTCTGTTACCCAGCATGCAAGAGAAAAAAACCCCAAAATATTCAAAATCCCAATGCTGTTTAATCAGAAGCCCTCAGACTCCAACAGTCTGTGTGCAATGACGCAGCAGTGAGAGCTGAATACACTGAATATTACAAGGTTGATTATGAGGTTCAACATTTCAAATTAATAAATTAAAACCCTGTCTACTCTCCCATGTGGATGTACAAGATCTCATTTCTTCAAAGGACAGCAGAAAAGGTTCTCCCAAGTACCCTGCTCAAAATAGATCTCTCAACCAAAATCACTAAACCAGATTATTTGTCATTGCTATTTGTGAAGAGATCCACAAAGAAAACTGGCTGTTCTGTTTTCCTAAATTAGTGCAGACACTTTACTGTGACCATACTTTGTCAGCTGTTACTTCTTGGACATCCAGAAGTCATAAGGCTCCATATATAGGCAAGTAGTTTCAATGCACACCTTCATTAGGTTAATCCCAGTTTACATTTTAATCTATACAGGGTTTTGAACATTATGAAGAATGTCAACTCTCTGGTGAAATTTACTCCTGAATTACAAGGATGAATCTGTCAACTTTAACTCAATGGAAGAATTACCTTTTCTGAAAGGGAAAGCTGTGATTTGAGTTGAATTCCCACACTTCAGCACATAATATAGGCTGCATTACAGCGTAATAGTGAGGAAGTGCTATACTGTTGGAGAAATAGTCTTTTAGGTGTCCAGATTCAAGGTCCAGCTGGCCTTCTCAGGTGGACATATAAAGTTCATTGCACATCTCAAAAAAGAACTGGGAAGTTCTCCTGCTGTTCTCGAAGTGCATATACCTCATCACTAACAGCAGGTAATTCATCTCAATGTTCTTTTTAGGATCTTTCTGCGCATAAATTGATTGCTGATACTTTAGAGCCTATTTCTTTCCCTATCTGCCCCTGGAAAATTCCTCCCTGAGGTCACTTAGAACTGCATGCTCTAAGAAGTGTAGTGAACTTTATTGCTAAAGTTCTGGCATTTGACTCTTCATTCACCATGCCATCTCTTCTGCTGCCTACCTGCTTAATCATATCTTTAACGCCTTTCATTTATTGCCTTTGTGCTTAGTTAAAGCTTTCTGTATCACACTCTGCATATTCTGACTGATATAACCTTCAGTTCCACTCACTTAAGCTGAGGGGACACATACATGAAAGTTTATGGTAGGCAACCGTTTTTGACTTTTATTGCCAGATCTGGCTAAATCAAAACAACAGTGGACATTACTGGCCTCAGTCAAAACTGCACACTATTCCTGTATCATTCAGGACTATAAAGATAATCCCAGATTCTCTTCTTCACAACAACTATCTTCCTATCTCCTCTACCTTTGCCTTCAATGCCAAGAATAAAGAGCTCATGGACCGCATTGTCACAAAGATTAAGATCAGTTGCTTCTGCCACTTCCCTCATACACCCTAGACAATCAAGCCAAATTTCCCCTAATGTTCTTGCTTGTTCAAGACATGAACTTACATCTTTCTCCAGTTTGTCTCCAATTTCTCTATCTTGAAGTTCAGCCTGTCCATGAAACATATCTTCCCCTCCCTCAATCCTCTTCCCACTGGACTGACAGTCCTTCATTTTAATATTATAATGTATTGTGTGATCATTCTCATTAACATAAAAGAAATTAGTTCTGATCCTCAACGGGAATGCAATGAATATTAGATAACAGAACTAAGTTTGAATGCATGAAGGTGGTAGAACTAAGGGACGTCTAAGATAGAACTTCTCATTGGTTACCGAAGCTATACACTAAAATGTAAAGACAAGCTCACTATTATATGGCCCATGGTTATTCCGGGAGATCGAGAAATTAAAATACTGCGAAAGAACATAGTGTCAAAATCATACTATAGGCATGCCTTTTGCAAAGAGTGTCATAAATATTTAACAAAAATGCAAATTGCTTCAACATTAGGAGTTTCAATATCACAGTCCAGTTGAAAATGATCTGTTTCAAGTATTCTTACGTCAATTATGCAAGAGTTCTGACCCAATTTAAATTTAATGTTATTAAAATTACAGCAACTTAGAAAAGAAAACACAACTTAAAGCATTTCTCTCTTTGAAAATGTATAGATTTACATGATTTATGCAAATTGTAAGATGTACGCCACCTGAATGGCATTTGCCCTACCCTGTGGAATTTTCCAGATTCGAAGTGAATGTTTTATTTCCTGTTAAGTCATTTGCAAATTAAATGGAATTTATAGAGTTAGGGTGTGATATCAAGTGCTGAAATCAATTTTGTAAGAAAATGTGGAATTAAGATTGAGTTACTTGTTGCAATCCATAGATTTAAAACAGTGCACCAGCAAGATAGTGTTTGATTGCAACTGATAATGCTCAACCTATATTGCAGTTTGGCCACAGAAGATTGCACGATCGATGGTCTAGCTCCGCTCTGACCTGGAGCTTGTGGGGAAATGCTGTCAGCCTTTAGATGGTGAAACTGGAGGCAAGGGGTGTGGCGTAATGACAGATACTATCGGCTCACTTTTGATGCCTACTGATTACCCCGAGATGTTCCCTTTCATATTGTATCACTCAGACAATCAGCCCTCACTCTGGGACATTTGAAAGAAATTATCATCATTAGATTCCAAACTAATTAGCCGAATGGCATGAGCTACTACAGTTTCTGAAGTTTTCTGAAGAAGTGTCCAGACCCGAAATGTCAGCTTTCCTGCTCCTCTAATGCTGCTTGGCCTGCTGTGTTCATCCAGCTCTACACCTTGTTAGCTCCTACAGTTTACAGTTTTATGAATTTTATGAAATCTGTGTGGACTTTGTAATAGAGATTAAGACATGGACAGAGGGATCTAAATTTCACCTGACCTTCAGCCACTTTTCACTCAGGAGGAATTTTCCAGCTCTTCAAGATCCCTCAAGGAAAGTTAATAACAGGTTCTAAAAATAACCTTCTAGGCCTCCTCTGGCCCTAACTACTCTTCTCGACAGCTCAATGAAGAAGTCACGTTTCCCAGCTCAGGTCAGCAATTAAAACAGCAGTGTGGACCTTTTGATAGCATTGGAATTTGATCTCCATATGTAATGAAGGGCTCCAATGACTTCAACTGAATACCCTTACCGCCTGCTGGGAAGTGCTGGTTTCAGCAGAGATGTTTGCATGAAGGGAATGAGACATATGAATGGAAGAAGGAGAAACAGAGTGGGAGTGCTAAACCGTACCTTGCAGCAACAGTCACAGCTGAACAATGAAAGTTTAACATATTGCTGCCATTCAAGATGATAAAGCATCCAAACTGTTGCCACCTCTTTAGCCAAGGCCAGCCCTCATGCAAGAAATGTAGACTGCAATATCAATCATTGAGGGGTTTCTTTTTCTCTATTGGATGTTGTAATATGTTGTAAAAAGCCATCTTTAAACAACTGTTAATCATTACACCCTTCATCAAGCTATGATGTATTAGTCCCATGACTTGTTGGGCGATCTCAACCAGCAACGATATGGATCAGATGTACTGTACTTAGCTACCTCATAACGATAGTTTAATTTTCACATAACAACCCATATTGTTGCTTCATCAATCCTTGTGAGTGACTGGAATGTTTGCATCTGAACAGAAAAATGCAACATGACGGCAGCACGCTTTTGAAAACATGACTCTGAAATAAACAAGCTTTGACTACTCTGTGTCTAGCTGCAGAAAAGAATTAGGGTGAAAGACAAACAACACACAAAAAACATCATGGTTAGTTAAATGATTCTGCATCTCTGTAGGAATTCTATACACACCCTAACTTTGCTCTGGAATCATACCTTGCTTTAGCCTATAGCTCATCCCGGTGAGATTGTTCAAATTTGGGGCATCTTAAATAGTGAAGACTAGTTACAGCAAAGTTGAAGCAGAGATTCAGGACAGAGATTTATGAGAGGCAATAGCTTAGTGGTATTATTGCTGGATTGTTAGTCCAGAGACCCAGATAATGTTCTGGAGACCTGAGTTCGAATCCTACCACAGCAGGTGGTGGAATTTGAATTCAATAATTTGGGCGGCACGGTGGCTCGGTGGTTAGCACTGCTGCCTCACAGCACCAAGGACCCAGGATCAATTCCACCCTTGGGCAACTATCTGTGTGAAGTTTGCACGTTCTCCCCATGTCTGTGTGGGTTTCCTCCGGGTGGTCTGGTTTCCTCCCACAGTCCAAAGACGTGCAGGTTAGGTGAATTGGCCATGCTACATTGCCCGTAGTGTTCAGGGATGTGTAGATTAGGTGGGTTATAGAGCGAGGGTCTGGGTGGGATGCTCCAAGGATCAGTGTGGACTTGTAGGGCCGAAGGGCCTGTTTCCACACAGTAGGGATTCTATGATTTTATGAACCTGAATGCCAGAATCTCAAGTGATATCTCATTTTAAACAGACAGGGAGAATTACTGCTGAAGCTGAAATCTGAGGTGGCAAAAAGCATCCATCTCGTAACAGGTCCCAGCAGCTACAATAAACTGAAAACAAAACCTTTTACCGGAACTGGAAGAAATGCAAGTAACTGTCAGAAACTTTCAAAAAGCAATAAAAATAACGAAAAAGCTGCAAAATGATAATAACAGTTCCAACATTCAATTGCATATCACAAAACTCCACTCTGAATGTATTTTATTTTGCAACGTGATACACTGTTTTCTCATCCTCAATGTTTCTGAATCAGAAAAACAGACCATCAAAACTAAATCTGCTCTTGGCAATGAGGCCCCCATAGACTGAACACTGTCAGGTACATCTAATGGTTATCTATAAAAAAAAAGTCAGGAACAAAATATGGTCAAGACTCAAAGATGCATGAATCACTCAGCTTCAGAATACACCACCTGGAACTCGTTCATCAGGCAACAATCATGAGAACATTGGTCAATTCATAGGTAGATACAGAGACAAGGAGCATGACTATAACTTCATGAATGCAGTGCTAGCAAACAGAATTACAGAGCTCATGATAGCATGTACCCCGATGTCAAAAACAACATCTTAGACCACCTTAAATGTTACATATTGGAAACACAACTACAAAGTGAGCACAAGTATAGGCCATATTCTAGGGTGAACAGTATTAATGTGTAATTTGTGCACCATTGACACAGTAGCTAATGAAGCAAACTAAGTAATCAATGAAAGAGGTTCGGTCTCGTATATGTACCCAGAAACTACCCAGTTTTCACCGTTGTATGCAAGGCATGTGGAACATTAGAAATTAGAATGTTAGAAATTGACATTAGTAACCAAAAGTCACACAGGTAATGTATTTTAAACAACCAACTACCATACAAAACAACGCCAAAGGCAGATCTATGAAATGGTCTCAGAGATACACTACATAGACACATGACGAGGGTAACCAGACCACAGACAGAGAAACTGTAAGCACAGTGAATAGTAAAGAATGTACTGGCACCATGATAGTAACAGAACTCTTTGCCATAATTCAGATTATATGTCCACAGATGAAGGGTGGAGATAATCCCTACACAAATCTGGATATTGGTGCAGGAGCAATTAGCCTTCACCTTGCACATTGTGTATAGATCACTTGATATGTTTTACTTATACACTTTAGTTCTGTCATTGCTAGTGCACCTATGTCGACCAGGTAAAATATTTTTGATTTCCACACTGAACAGTAATGCATTGTTAATGTGCCATTGCAAGAGGCGGATGACCCATTGTATGCAATTAATTTGGCTGTTGTCAGTTGTACCGTTGAGTTCAATCCATATATCAGTCCAAAAGTAGGATATTTGAACTAGCTCCCATGCCAATGTTGATTTTGAGTTTGGGTTTGCCATTTTTTCTTCGGGAAATGACAATGATTGAGGCGAGAGCTTGTACATGCTTGACTTAGTCTGCATAATACATTACTTCACGATATAAAGAGCCTATTCGTCCTATGGTTAGAAGGTGTTCTATTCTCTGCTGTTGCTTTTTCCCTCCACTTATTATATTTTATCAAGGTCCAACTTATACATAGATAACAAGCATGGAGCTGGATGAACACAGCAGGTCAAGCAGCATCATAGGAGCAGGAAAACTTGACGTTTCGGGCCTAAACCCTTCATCAGAAATGGGGGAGGGGAAGAGGGTTCTGAAATAAATAGGGAGAGAGGGGGAGGCAGATAGAGGATGGATAGAGGAGAGGATAGGTGGAGAGGAGGCAGACAAGTCGAAGAGGCGGGGATGGAGCCAGTAAAGGTGAGTGTAGGTAGGGGGGTAGGGAGGAGATAGGTCAGTCCAGGGAGGACAGACAGGTCAAGGGGGCGGGATGACGTTAGTAGATAGGAGATGGGGGTGTGGCTTGAGGTGAGAGGTAAAACAGGTTAGGGAGGTGGAGATGAGCTGGGCTGGTTTTGGGATGCGGTTGGGGGAGGGGAGATTTTGAAGCTTGTGAAATCCACATTGATGCCATTGGGCTGCAGGGTTCCCAGGCTGAATATGATTTGCTGTTCCTGCAGCCTTCGGGTGGCATCACTGTGGCATTGTCGGAGGCCAAGGATGGACATGTCATCTGAGGAATGGGAGGGGGAGTTGAAATGGTTCGCGACTGGGAGGTGCAGTTGTTTGTTGCGAACTGAGTGCAGGTGTTCTGCAAAGCGGTCCCCAAGCCCCCGCTTGGTTTCCCCGAAGTAGAGGAAGCCACAACGGGTACAGCAGATGCAGTATACCACATTGGCAGATGTGCAGGTGAACATCTGCCTGATGTGGAAAGTCTTCTTGGGGCCTGGGATTGCGGTGAGGGAGGAGGTGTGGGGGCAGGTGTAGCACTTCCTGCTCAATATCCAAGCGTGAGCGGTATTCGTTGATATGTGGGTGGAGGGGGACAAAGGTGAGCCCCTGCGCTCAGTTCGCAACAAACAACTGCACCTCCCAGTCGCGAACCATTTCAACTCCCCCTCCCATTCCTCAGATGACATGTCCATCCTTGGCCTCCGACAATGCCACAGTGATGCCACCCGAAGGCTGCAGGAACAGCAAATCATATTCAGCCTGGGAACCCTGC
>JAHRHZ010000019.1:50743490-50759675 GCA_024137785.1 Ginglymostoma cirratum | reverse complement strand
AGTTACTTTCGTATTTTCGGCCAATGGCAAGTAATGGATCAATGCTGTTAATTTGTTTTTGTACCAGGAGGCCTTTTTTGCAATGCTTTGATACGTGTTGAGACAATCACGAACTCCATTATTTGTTCCAAAACTTCTTTCTCTGAGAAATCACGTCTGCGGCCCTTATTAAAGCATCTGCTGACAAACTGATCTACTGATTCCTATGGCTGTTCTTGGTAGGACATCAATTCTAAGCAATGAATTCTAACATGGACTCTTCCGAGAAGCTGACCTTTTCGTACTTTGCTTATTTTTGCAGGACAGTTATGATGCTCTCAGATAAACCCAATGTATTGACTGTGCAATCCCTCAGTACCAGCTGCTAATATTATTTTGACAGTTTATTTAACCAGTTATTCAGTTGCTTGCTTTATGAAGCGAAGCTGCATTATCTTTAGACTTATTTTTAAATTTGAGCTCACCGGAGATCCATGATATTCTCGTTAATGCTGGAGGATTTAGTGTCCATCCTTCTGCTGATCTTCTGCCTTTTTCAGACACCAAGGATCTGCAGGGTATCTTTCACGAATCCTACTACAATTAGGTCACAGAATATGCCTTCAGCAATGTTTCAGGAGTGACCTATGCCTTTCCTTTCTATTTTCATTTTTAATATTTTATCATGTTTGAGTTTAAACCTGATCTTTCTTAGTTCAGTACAGTGCTGGTTCTGAATGGAGCTTCAAATTTGGAATAGCCTTTAACAGGCTTTTGATTCAGCTGGGTTCCCATATGGACATGACCAGCTCAAAGTTATTCTCAATGTGTAAAGGAACATTATTTTCTCCTGTTTTCTGGACTGCGTGAATTTAAGAATTGCTATTGTATCTTATTTGTTGCTTCTCCCTTTGGTCTTCTAACTTGTATAGCTGCTTTATTTGCTCTGCTCTTTCTCTTTAAAGAGAAAGCTCACTGATGTACACCATGTAGTCATGTCCTTATCCAATGTATAAGCCATACATATGAGGTACATGGATTCTACTTACTTGAAAATCTCTGGGTGTATATACAGTTAAACAAATTTTTACAGTATAGAGTAATGTTTAGACATGGTCTTTGTCTAGGGTGCGGCAGTGCATGGTAACTGCAGGCTCTAGCTATGTGATGACATCTGGATACCTTCATCTGTCTACTGAGCTCCTGAAAGGGACAAAACTCTTAAAGTAATGAGGCAACAGTCACCATTCATGGTATTGTCAAGATAGTGTTGTGGTTCATGAGAAGCATCATCCCAAATTACATGCTTACACTGGGAGAAGATCACTTTACTCTGCCAAGCAGATCATCAGCCAAAACGTTACCTGACACTTTGGAACCAAGTATGTATCCCTAATCCAAATGTGCTTACTTCATTGTACTGTAGAATTAATAAGGAATTGCTATTTAGACAATTGTTTAGGCTTTTATTTCCCTGTTCTCTCAGGTTTGCTCTGGGTATCAATAACCCAAGACAGTTCCAATGACGGAATACATCCAATGTTCTTTGCTAAAACAAAGTACACTACAGGAAAACTGGAGTAGTTTAACTGATATAGTGCACACAAATTCTTTAATGAAATCTTTAACATGGGCTTGTCCAAAGAAAAGACCAGAAAAGGTAATAAGTCCATTTTCGCTCTCTCAACATCTAGTTGTTGGTTGTTACACCGTTCCCTGAGCTGACCTAATTTTTACTGTCAGGAAACCAGCTTTTATACTGTTTTTATACAAAGGAGCTATGCATTCAAAGTCTTTGACACGATCCAGCCTCCAGAAAATGATCAGTTTGACCTCTGGCAAACATCACAAATTTGTCATGTTTTCCATGTCAGTTTGATCAATTAACTCATTAAGACTTGCTTGTGTTTCCTGGAAAATATGCTTGTCTCTTGCCTTAAACTTTGACATTAAAACTTTAGCTTGTCGTCGCTGGTCTTCACTTTTTTGTCATCCAATCAACTGTATGATATTTACACAGCACAATTCTATGACAATCACAAATTCAGCTGATAAATATTCTCATTACCACATCTGATTCACTATGTTTTGAAACAAAACTTTAGTTTTTCCAGAGTTACAGAAACAGTTTAGCTCATTTCTGCTGAGTTACACATTTGATGTAAACAAACACGCACATCCCTTCAGAATAGCACAAACACCTTAAAAACCCATCACCTCTTCCTAATCGTTAGGTCATCACCAAGTTTCATATGTTTTTTCCTTCTCATTTCATTCTAATTTAATTTGGCTATACCAGCAAATGTTAGGTTAATATCTACAGCCTCCCAAGTTATTATTCATTAATACTTCCAGAGGTACATGATGCATGACATGATAAAAAGGGGTGGCAAAAGATACTTACAAGAAGCATATGGATAAAAAATTACCCAGGTTGAACAGTATACAGAAGGATCATGTAGAACATCCAACTGATGGTTCATAGAGATCAACAGAAATTGTCAAATCGGCCCAGAACTAAGATAGTATCAAGTATGTACATAAACAGCATGTCAGTGTGATGAAATGGATATGAAATTGGAGTAATACCACAAACTGAAATACCAGATAATCCTATAGAGATTAGAACAAGATCTACAACACAACACAAACAAAATACTTCTAGCCAGCATTCTGAAACTACAACAGCCTCCAGCAGAAATCACCATAGCTGAAGCTGGATGGAAAAGTAAACTGCTAACACGTTTCAGAGACTTGTCAGTTTATTTCTTTCTGTTAAAGCACATTCAGATACAGTGTTATTGCTTTGGTGTCACTGACTCGTCAAGAGTAAACATGCCATCACGAAACATGAGGGATGTTGAAATATGATGATATATACCTTTGGGCAGCCATACCTTAAACTACTGTCAATCATTATTCAACAAGGTATGAGATATTAGTACCGGGGTCTGTTTCGGCAGTCTGAAGCAGCAGTGATATCATTCAGATGTAGACATAGACACTCAGTAAATCTGTCAGTAGCTTTGGCTTCAAATGAAAAACTCATGTCATTGTTTCACCATTCTGTGGTGGATATATATTTGAAAAGAACATTATTTGGTCCAAACTCAGAGGTGGCAAACATGAGGATCTTGAGTCTTCGTTGGAAACAGCCTTCCACCTTATGATGTAGCCACCTGGGGAGTGTTATCCATATCCATATCCATAGATCCATACAATATGGAAACAGTATCTTCAGTCCACACCGACCCTCAGAGCATCCCACCCAGACCCATCCTCCTATAAACCACTTAATCTACGCATCCCCAAACACTATGGGCAATTTAGCATGGCAAATCCTGCACATCTTTGGACTATGGGAGGAAGCCAGTGCACCCGAAGGAAATCCACGCAGGATGTGAAAACTCCTTACAGACAATTGCCTGAGGGTGGAATCAAACCCGGGTTCCTGGTGCTGTGAGGCAGCAGTGTTAACCACTGAGCCTTCAAGTTGAGTCAATGCAAACTTTATGGGCTCTTGCTTGGGTGCAATTGGCTTGTAGGGAGTTAGTATAAACCAAACAAGTAAGAATCCACTTTGAGATCATTTGCAGAGTGCAGCAGATGGTCACTGTGCAATATCAGGTAAATGTTTATCAAAGTTGGTCTTTGGGCGGAAGTAACTTATTGAAGGACGATGAAATGGAACACATGTTGAAGAGGATAGATCCTGAGATGGTAGGTTGGAAATTGCTCAAAAATTTGCTTCTGATGATCAGCAGATTATGGTTAGCGCCCTCATGAGAAATCTTTAAATCTCTGGTCCACTCAAAACCTGTCAAGAATGGTAACTTGGATAGACCTACAGTCTGAAGAGCATTAAGGTGAATGAAGTAAGCTTTTAAAAGGGCCTTCGTGCCATTTAATGAATCTTTGTGCAACTGTTGCTAATAATGTTGCACTTATTAATAAACAGCAAGGAAACATTTGGAGCTGACATATTCAGAGGAATAAGGCCATAAGATGTAAGAGCAGAAGTAGGCCATTCAGCCTATCAATATTTCACATCGTTCAACAAAATCATAGCTGATCTGAAAATTCTTAACTTAGCTTTCCTGACTTTTCCCCATGATGCTATTTTCCTTTACTGATTAAAATCTGTCTGTCTTAGCCTCAACAGCCCTCTATGGGAATTAATTCCACTGTTTCACTGCCATCTGAGAGAAGAAATTCCTCCTCAACTCTGTCTAAAATATGCAACCCCTTGTTCTGAGATTATGCCCTTTTGTATTAGACTCCCTCACAAAGGGAAACAACCTTTCCACATCTACACTGTAAAGTCCCCTATGAATCGCACATGTTTCAATAAAGTTGCCTTTCATTCTTCTATATTCTAATGAGTACAGGACCAATCTACTCAATCTCTCTTCATATGACAGTCCCTCCATACCTTGTGTGTTTTAACTCGATTGTCTTAGGTAGGGCTGAAAACTGTTCACAGCATTCCACCTCTGATCTGCCAGGTGCCTTGTATGGTTTTAGTAAAAGCTCCCTACTTTTAGATACCACCCCTTTTGAAATAAAAGCCAACATTTAATGTGCTTTCCCTATTACCTGCTGAATGGCAGTTGTTTATGATTCATGGATGAGGATTCCCAAATCCCACTGTTCTATAGCTTTCTGCAGCCTTTCACAATTTAAATAATATTCACCTCCTCTATTCTTCTTCCGACCAAAGGGCATATCTTTACATTATATTACATTACATTGACATGCAACAACCACAACCATTTTCCTTGTGTTAGGTATATCTGCGACCAACAACAAGTTTTCCCCCGGATTTCCGATGACTCCAAGTTCACTCGTGTTCCTTGATGCCATACCCAGTTGAGTGCTGTCTTGATGTCAAGGGCTGTCACTCTCATCTCACGTCTGGAGTTCAGATCTTGTCAACGTTTTGACGAAAACTATAATGTGATCAAGAGCTGAGAGGCCCTGTCAGAAATAAACTGAGTATTACTTTGAAAGGGCCACTTAAAAGCGCTGTCCTGGATTTTTTGAATTAGACATTTTTTTACATTGTCCAGTAGATGTCAGTGTTGTAGCTACACGAGAACAGCTTGGGTCAGGATAAATCTTGTTCTGGAATACAAGCCTTCAGTATTGTTACTGAAGTTTTGTCAGGGTCCATAGTCTTTGCATTATCCAGTGCTTCGGCTGTTTTTTGGTATCACGTGGAGTGAATTAACATGCTGGAGACAGGTATCTGTGATGCTACAAATCTCAGGAAGAGGCTAACATGTATCATAAATTCAACACTTTGGGTAAAGATGGAAGTAAATGCTTCAGCCTTGTCTTTAGCATTGATGTCTGGGTTACCTCATCACTCAGTATGGGAATATTTATGGGCATTCCTCATCAAGAGTTGTTTGATGGTCCACTACCACTTATGACTGGATTTGGCGGGATGGTAGAGCTTAGTTCTGATCTCATGATTATGGGATTGCTTACCCCAGCTATTGCATGCTCCTTCTGATGTCTGGCACGCAAGTAGACCTGTTTTATACCTTCACCAGGGTGACATCTCATTTTTTTAGTGTGCCCAGTGTTGCTCCTGGCATGCCCACCTGCACTCTTCATTGAAGCAGAGTCGATCATCTGGCTTGATGGTAATTATAGAGTGTGGGATATGACAGGCCATGAGTTTACAGATTGTGGTTGAAGATAATTTTGCTGTTGTTAATGGTCCAGAGCACCTTATGGATGCCCAATTACGCATTGCTAGATGTACTCTAAGCCAGTTCCATTTAGTGGTATCTCAAAACATGATGGTCAGTATTCTCAGTATGAGATCGGAACTTCACCACTGCGAGGGCTATTTGGCTGTCACTCCCAATGATAGTGTTGTGGCCAGAGAACGTTGAGATTTCTCCCTTTTGTTGGTTTGTCACCACCTGCTGCCGATTCAGTTTGACAGCTACGTTTTTTTAGGACTCACCCAGTTCAGTCAGTAACAGAACCTGGTGGGCATTGGCACCCCACCCAGAGTACGTTCTGTGTACTTGATGCCCCTAGTGTTTTCTGCACGTGGTGTTCAACATGAAACAACTGATTCATGGCTGGTAATCAGCAAGAGATGATGCCATGAGATTTCATGGGCCTTGAGTTAATTTGCAGTCTCACCAACTGAGTGTAACTGCCATCACCTCCGGTGGGTCTGTCTTGTCCCATTGTTTATGAAAGGTCACAGGGATAATCTAGGGAATTACGGGCTTGTGAGTCTTGCGTCGGTAGTAAGGAAATTATCGGAAAAGATTCTCAGGGATAAGATCTATACATTTTCAGAAACAAATGGGCTTATTAGTGATAGACAGCATGGTTTTGTGCGAGGGAGGTCATGCCTCGCTAACTTTATTGAGTTTTTTGAGGAGGCGATGAAGATGATTGATGAGGGAAAAGTGGTTGATGTCGTTGACATGGACTTCAGTAAAGCCTTTGACAAGGTCCCTCATGGCAGACTGGTACAAAAGTGAAGTCACATGATATCAGGGGTGAAGTGGCAAGATGGTTACAGAATTGGTTTAATCAAATAATTGTACACACATTTCCAAAGTCATTTTCAGTTCAGTAAAATCATGCACTCACAGGTGGTAGAATTTGGCACTGTGATTAAAAATGTTTATTGTTTTGTGAGGAATCTATTTTCATTCAAACTGCATTAAGTTACCAGTCTTAAATAGATTACAAAATGTTTATGGAAGCAATTTTTAAAAATAACTAACTCTCTTCTCTACAGCCTGATTGTACAGGCAGATGATGCATATGGTGTCATGGGAGCCTGTTTGAGCAGAAACTCCATGAAAAAAAGACAATTCTCAAAACCGATGAGATTTCCTTACAGAATGTGCGTCTGCATTACTGAGCACTGGTGGAGACTCTCCTCCAAAATGCATGTTTTCACAAGGTACAAGGGGCACCTAATATCAAACACACATGAGATTTCATCAAGTTTGTACCAGTGTACGAGAATGGTAAACTTGAGGAACGACATCTCATTTTTCGATCAGGAAATTTACAGCCTTCCAGACTCAACACTAAGTTAAACAATTTCAGACTGTAAACTCTGTACTCCCTGCCCCCGCACCTCCACCTTCACTTTGTGTATCACAGCACGTATACAATATACCTTTATGCTACATGCTCACGATTGCCATCACTGTATCGTGGCATATGACCTGACGGTATAAAGGTTTCACACTCTGTCTTACTGGGGTCATTTGTAACATGGCATGTGGAGGAAAACGTGCTCTTGTTTGAAACTAAATTGCTCAATCCTAGCCCAGACAAACAGTGCCTGAGAGCGTAATATAGATGCAGACACGAAAAGTTGTAATAAACATCAACTGAATCTTTTTGCTCTATGTAACTCATGCTTAGTTCTTATGTTATATGGGCTAACATAAATATTGCTTGATGAGGTACCAATACCATGATGACAGTAAAAACCCACCATTGCACACCATGAAGGCAGAACTAATCAGGTTTAATTGTGGCGTCAGGTTATAAAGGATCAATTCTCAGATCAAGGGCTCAGATCATCACCCACACTCCCCCACCTCACTGATTTTTCTTTTGTTCAAGATTCAGATTTTTCCTCCTATTTTTGCTGTTAGACAGCAAACCATTTGCCCACAGCCCATCTTTTGTTTCTTTGTTTCTTTCTTACCCCAGCAGCATTTCTTTTGGTTCTGGAAGGTGAACACTTCCGGCACTCAATCTCCTGGTTTTCACCTTCTCACAGATCTTCTTGTCATTGAGGCACCAAATCCTTGTTCAAATCCCCACAAAACTCTAACTTTTCCCAGTTCTGCTGAAAGGTCGCTCGAAATATTAACTCTGTTTCTCTCTTCACAGATGCTGCCTGACCTGCTGAATATTTTCAGCATTTTCAATTTTCATTATGATAATTGAGTATCTGATTTTGCCTCTTCCTTTAACCATAATCTAACTAAAATGAAAGAAACAACTGCAGTGCCAGGCTTTCCTGTTAACAATTTCTCACTACTGTCACGTCCTATCACCCTGTGGCTCACAATTCAAAATATGAGTACATCCTAACTGCTTCCTCAGATGCCTTTTTATGTCTGTACCTGCATGTGGCAGGTAAGCAGCAATTTGCAGATTAAAATTAATTGCTTCCTACGTGATTAACCACTAGATCCATTCAGAATATTGCTACTCTCATGGTTTGAATGTCTTCCTGGTATTGTACAGAAAGAAATTTCAGAGCAGTTATGAACCTGTACAGTACTCCCATCATTAACCACAGGTTTGAAGTGAAACATAAGCCCAATTACTACAGTGTGCCCTGACTCAACAACACATAAAACAATTTAAAAGCAACAATGTCTGTTTTCTTCTTACCGTACAATTAATTTTATAGCAGTGGCCAACTTTATAAAATCCAAATTTCCCAAGGGTTTGAGCTTCTCTTTCTCTATTTTTTTCTTTGATAAATAGCAAATAAACCAATAACTTATAACCAGTCACCTCATTTAGGTTGTTTTATACAGAACAATTTAGTTCTATTTTCTGTTTCTTTCAATGACAATAAAAAGTGAAGAATGGACGATAAGATAGGTGAAAGAAATTTCCTTCTAACTTGTACTCCTCTGGCTCTTTCTCAGAAGTGACATAATTGAAGAGTAATGCAAACTAAATATCACTGCAAGCTACAGCATATCTGAAAACAAGTCCCAAAAGCTCTGAGGCTACTGAAGTTGCCATAAAGATATGCTTTGCTTCTCCTGGAAATGACTGAGACAGTGCGGTAATTTAGGCTCCCATCCCTTACTTATGGTAGATTTACTTAGGAAAATATAATTCTTTTACAAGACTACACATTACACCATAGCCTTTGTAGAAAATATTGGAGGACACCATATAGATATTTTTCATGTCTGTCCACACCGGAAAGGTGCACAGTCACATTTATTACAGAAAAATCTCAGTGTTAAAAATTGATAGACATGGACAATTACACTTCCCTCACTTGTCCTAGTTCAGAATAAGACAACAGATAATTGTTACGCGAACTCTTCATTTGCATGATGGCAAGTGCAATCTAAGTGGCTGACTGGTTGGATATCTAAGAGCGTATACCTCCAGCTCTTAAAGGCAGTCTATCCCTCTTAAAGGGAAACTACACTGGAGAAGTAAAGGCTCAAAATAAGATGCAAGATTGAAGATTGAAGAGAAAATACAATAGGAAACCAAACCAAGGAGAGGGCTCCAACATTCAGTGATGTCACAATGGAGGTAGCTGTCTCCTATATTCAAGGAGCTAGGCAGTGTTAGCACTGGGTGAGTGGGAACAGATTGCAACCGAGATCAATGCTCAGGAACTGACCCTCAGGGTTTTGCAGCACTGCTAAAAGATCTTGCCATGTGGTCAAGATCAATTAAGTATTTTCACAATGCCTCTCATTCCCACTAAACACCCAGGTTATCATGCAGCTTAATTAATCACCAATCAATCACTCGTAGCAGTCCTAGCCCTCAAGACATGCGTGTAATTTTTGTGATGGAGCATCTCAGATGGATATGGCAATGAGCATTAATATGTCCATCTTGGGGTGGTGAAGTTGTTTCACTGAAATTGGAGCCTAATAATCCTACTCTCTCATAGCCCATCTAGTTAAATAGGGTTCAGAATGCTTCCTCTTGATTCACCTATTTCTCATCTTCCCCTTCCTTCTTCTGTTCTTCAGTGGGCTTCTAGAGTCTTGGAGGTAATGGATGCATTTTCAAAATGGCACGATCATAGATCATATGGAGCACCAAACTCCATTATCTAGCAACAGATTCAACCCTTTTCCCTTGCAACAGTCTGAAATGAAGCCAATCCTGGAAAGTTGGTGTTAAAATTGATCCCACTGTAGAGCTTCCAACCTGATAAACATGGCATCTCCAAGATTACCACTCCTACCTCCATAACACCTCTCCACTTTACTCTTGTCTCAGCTCAACTAGTGAAGTTCTCTTTTGTGCCTTTGAGGCATATAGGCTTGACCATCCGACATAGCTCTGACTGGACTCTCACATTCTACCCTCCATAAACTTAAGGTCATCCATAATTTTATTATCCATGTCTTAACTTGCAATAAAACTCTCCTATGTCCATCTGCTTGCTGACCAACACTGGCTCTTGATCAAACAACATCTTGACTTTAAAATTCTCAACCTTATTTTCCAATACCTCTAGGGCTTTGCTCCTCTCTAACTCTGTAATTTCTTCCAATCTCAAAAAACTATCCAAGGTATTTGTGATTCTGTAATTCTGGTTCTTTATGCATTCCTGATTCTAAATAGTCCACCATTGCAGGTTGGGCCTTCCATTGCCTAGGTGCCAAGCTCTGGGATTCTTTCCCTCCAACTCTCTGTTCTCTACCTTGCTTTCCTCTTTTAAGATATTTCTTAAAATCTATCCCTTTGACCAAGCTTTAGTCATCTGATCTAATATTCCTGTGTGATTCAATACCATGGTTTTTTTTAATGAAGCATCTTGGGGTGTTTCATTATGCTAAAGGTGCTGTATAAATACATGTTGTTGTTAATAATATTTTTAAACCTCAACAACATCTCTGGCAAGATATGCATGCTTTTCCCCACAACCAAGAAGTTAAAACATTGCAATTGTTGTTTAAGGAACTCGATTACCTGCTTGATGCTGTTCAAGGAGGCTCTGTGGTTCTCGGCACTAGTGATACAGCAGTGGAGAGGTACGTGCCACCCATATACAAAGGGGGTACCCGTTGTTCCTAAGCATCAGCCTCTGGTCCCACCACAATTGGATAGGACTGATTGACAAAGGACGAATGCATCTTGGCTGCATTCACCGAAACGGCGGTCCCAGCAGAGTCACGAACCAATCATACATTTACAGAATGGAACTTGCATTTGGGCGATAATGTCAGCAATGCAATCTTATGAAAGAAGAAATTCTCCCAGCCAGAGTAGGAAAGAACCACACCAGAAGACAGTCACCAGCATCTAAAAGAGTGAAGGAGAGGGAAAGAGCAGACACCAGGTAAAATAAAGTGAGAAGAGAAAATGTCTCAAAGTAACTTAGTGGAAAATTTAGAGTTGGTTTGTTTTTAACAGCTACTGTTCTGTATTGTTTCAACTCCAGTAATTTTGAAAACAATAAGTTTCTAAATTAGCTTTGGGAAAGAAAATACTTCTAGGCATAGGAGAGTGAGCTGATTTGTGAGTAAAGATGAAGGATTTCTACTTTGTCCTAATCTCCAGTTTTAGTCAATACTAAAAGAGAAAGATCAAAGCTAAGTTAAAGATATACAGGACAAAAGGAAGCATGGACCAATGGGTCTGTCACCATTCTATATGACTCTAAATTACAAAGAAATGTGAATAGAATAGTTACAATGGGGGACTTTAATTATTCATAAAGAGGAAAGTAGTAGTGTAAGGGAGAGCAAGAAATAAGTATTCCTAGATTGTGTTCAGGCTAATTTCCTGCAGACATATACATCCAGTCCAACAAAAATGGAGGCAGTTTTTGATCTGGTTTCTGGGAATGAGGTGAGTCATGCAATCAAGTGTCAGTGGGAGATTTGTAGGGCATTGATGATTGTATAGTAAGGTTTTGGGTGATGGTACAAAGTGGTATTGGTCAGTTCAGATATGAGTAATTAATTGGCAGACAGTGGACTTCAAGGGGGAAAGAATGGATCTAGGTCAGATAGACTGGAATCAAAAGTTAGCAGGAAAAAGAGTAGTTGAACAATGGGTGACCTTTGAAGACGAGATGGTTTGTGTAAAGTCAAGGTATATTCCCTCAAAACAGAAAATTGGAATCAAGTAATAAATATAGTTGAGGACCACGCTGAATACAGAAGGTTCAGAAATGAGGTAAAAAAGCAAATAGAAGAAGCAAAGAGGGATTACGAGAAAAGGCTAGCAGCTAACATGAAAGAAATCCCAAAAGTCTTTTCTAAGCACATTATTAATAAACGAGTGGGCAAAAGAGGAATAGAGCCTATTAAGGACCAAAAAGGGGATTTGCACAATGAGCCAGGAATCCTAGCTGTGGTGTTAAATGAATACTTTGCATCTGTCTTTATGTAGGAGGTAGATGCTGTCTGGAAATAGCAATAGAAGAGGAAAATCAGGCACCAGAGGATGTAAAATTGATAATTGGATTAAGTTGTCAGTACTTAACCGTGATAGAGCATCAGGATCAGTTAAGGATAATGACAGAAGTGGGCATGAAATTTGTAGAGACATTGGCTACTGTCTTAGAATCTTGTCTGGACTTGGGTGAAAGGGGAATTGCAAAAATTACACCCTTCTTCTAAAAAGATTGTAAAGTTTGGCTCAGCAGTTACAGACTCCTGTCAGTTTAAGTTTAATTTCAGAGGTGAAACCTCTAGAAACGATTACTGGGGTAGAATTAATAGTCCCATAGAAAAACGTGGGTTGATTCAGAAGAATCAACATGGATTTGTTTAGGGAAAATTATGTCCAGCTAACCTGCAGGAGATTTTTGTTGAGGAGGTAACAGGGAGGAATGATGAAGGAAAAGCTTTGATGGACTTCCAAATGGCTACACACAACAGACTTGTGAGAACCATTAGAGTTATTGGAATAAAAAGGACAGCAGCAAAATGGATGTAAAAATAGCAGAGGAAACAGACTCTGATGGTTAATGGTATTTTGGGCCGAAAGAAGGTTTACAACGGAGATCGCAAATGGTCAGTATTGAGACCCTTGCTTTCCCTATATGTATGAATGAAAATAATTTAGATCTTATTCAGCACAGGATGATTTCAAAGTTTGTGGAGGACACAAACTTTGGAGAATTGTAAATTGTGAGCAGCAGGATATTGACATGTTGGTGAAGTGAGTTAACACGTGGCAGATGCAATTCAATGTGGAAAAGTGTGACATGATGAGTTTTGGTGCAAAGACGTAGAGACTTAATATAAAGAGTACCATTCTAAAGGGTGTGTGGGAGCAGAGACACCTGGGCATACATGTACATCAGTCACTAAAGAAAGGAAGGCAGGTAGGGAGAGTTGTTAGTAAAGCATATAATCTTCTAGCCTTCATAAATAGAAGTATAGTGTACCGGTTGGACACCAGCTGGAGTACTGCATACAGATCTGGGGGCCTGATTATAAGACGCATGCAAATGTACTGGAGAGAATATAGAAGAGGTTTATGGTAATGGTTCTAAGAATGTAACACTTCAGGTATGAGGAAAGGTTGGAGAAGTTGGGACTCTTCTCATTGGAGAAGAGAAGGTTTAGCATAGACTTACAAGAAGTTTTCAAAATCATGAGGAGCCTGGATGCGGGGGACTAAGGGGAACAGTTCCCACTAGTAAACGGATAAAGAACCAGAGGGCACAGCTTTAAAATAAAGTGTGTGGTGAGAATAAAAGAGTTTCATAGAGTGATTAGTTATGTTATAGCATGTACAGTCTGGATGTGTGTTG
Source organism: Ginglymostoma cirratum (assembly GCA_024137785.1). Taxonomy (NCBI): domain Eukaryota; kingdom Metazoa; phylum Chordata; class Chondrichthyes; order Orectolobiformes; family Ginglymostomatidae; genus Ginglymostoma; species Ginglymostoma cirratum. The sequence goes on along the minus strand of JAHRHZ010000019.1, from coordinate 50,746,195 downwards.
GAGGCAAGTTCAACTGAGGCACTCGAAAGGGCACTAGATGACTGCTTCTTTATAAATAATGTGTAATGGTATGGGAAAAAGGCAGAAGGCTGACACTGAGTTTTAAAAAAATCTCAGATTCAATGCAAGGATGATGGGCTGAATGGCCTCCTTCACTATAAGCAATCTGCGATTCTGAGCATGGGCGTCTCACAAAGCCACACACTTGCACCTGTATCTTGCTGGAGAGGCCACGTGAAATTTTATTCCACTTACCCTTCTCAGCAACAAGACAAAGAATTGTTCTCGGCCACAGTGATTTCCAAGATGCTGCACTGGGCAACATACTGGGAAGTGATGACACTGCCCCCCCAACACACGTATAGAAAGAGCTAGAGGCAAAGAAGTTGAGACGACAGTGCCTCTGAGTCTACTGAGAGGACTGTCTGCTCCCTGCTTTGAGATTCAAGCTCCAGTTTGAGTCAAAGGAGGATATTCAGTCAATGACTACATCCTTGTTGGATCCCATCTCACCCAGGAACAGAGCCTGAGGTGACTCAAGGTAGGAGAAGTCTTCTGCAAAGGCATTTCTGTGGACAGCCCTTATCTCCAGCCCTCCTTACAGAGCTTCCAGTTTCTGCATCTTGAGCTCCACTTTCTGGTCAGGTTGCAGCTCAAGAGATGTAGAAGAAATTAGCTTGTTGTAGAACGTTCGAGAAAAGTCAGTATTGAAAAGGCAAAAAGACAATGTGACAGAACATTAAAAGGAAGTGTCAACTCAAAGTGTTCAAACCCCCCCAGTTCTTACTAACTGCTACTTTAGTTAAATCTAATCACGTTTTTGCCCAGGTCAGTAAAATAAGTGGATGTTAGCTAAACATTAACAGAAGAATAAAGCCTGCAGCTCAGGAAAATGATGTGATTTCTGCAGAACGTTAAACTGTGGGCCACGAGATCACTCTTATCTGTCGTGTTGACTTGTTTGTCCCTCTCTATAAATATACTGTAACTCTGCATTGCTGCAGTGTCTTTGGTATCTAACCTTTGTTAGCGTTGACTCTCCATAATATAACGAATAAAAAGTTCCCTTTACCTCAAAGTCTGAAAGCTGCAGTCCAGTTTCTCGCATATTAGAAGAAATTCTCTAACAAGAGAACATGACAAACCCAGTCCCCACCAATTTATTTCTTTATCCTCCATGAATGTAATGAATAGCTTTGAATAAACGAAGACAAACAACAGCAGATTGCTTGGACTGAAAAGATATATTTTACTTGACTGGCCCTTTAAAAAACACTGAGGCAGGGCCCATCCTCATACTTTATCTTTGATGAGTGATGTTTATGTTTGTTTAATGAACTGCCCAATTCAAAATTTAGAAAATGAATATCATGTCAACTGAAATGACTCTGTGACATCAAAATTTTGCCAGTTCCATTGCTTCCATTTGTCTTAGAGATGGCCCATACAAATAGTCTTCTCAAGTGGCATGACTGTTTTGAATTTCATGCCCAGATAATTTTCGTCTTTTGTGTTATTTGTTCTCGTATTGTCAATGTCTGTTTTCTAATGCCATTGTCATAATATGTCTGATTCAGTAAACGCTATAAATGATACAGGAATGATTGTCCATCCTCCCCTTTGGTAAAGGATACAGAAAAGCTTTGATATAACTGGTGTGAGTTTGCAACCAGCAGGCCGATTTACCTGACGCAGCAATTGTTATGTTATCTCCCTTAACATTGGGCACTGGGTATGAATATTTTTGCATTGAAGAATCCAACAGACAATTATTATTACAAACTATTGTGTACAAGCATTACATTCCTCAAGCACACAAGTGTCTGGGCTAATGTTAAGCTATTAGGTTGCAATGGAGGAGCAAGTATCCAGCAGAGTGTCATGTTTCAAGTAATCTGACGTTAAGAAGTCTGAGATCTTTGTACCCTCAGGTCATATTCTATGATGCAGTGATGATATCATGAATATGTCTCTTGAACATATACTGACATACTTACTGTGAGGCATTGTACAACAAGCCCACTACATATTCCTCCTCTGCCATTAGCAGGAACCAGTTATACAAAACAGTACATTTCTGCTTCCACTATATAACCACTCAGCTACATTTACTTCTGTTATAACACTTCAACATTGTCATGGCTGCTAAAATCTTCCAAGATAAAGATTTGACAGCGTAGTGCAGAAATAGTGTACATTCTTTCTATTTATTATTAAAAGTGTGCATTTGGTGCACTGTTCCTCTTGCATATTTCTAGAATACAGAAGTTGTAAGTTAGTATGTCACGATGTGATGATCTAAGCAGTTCAATATTTATTAATGCAAAAACTCACCTAAACATGACAGAATTCCACCATCAGAACTTTTCATGAATTGACTGACTTACTGAAAATGAGCTGTGGAAAAGAAAATTTGTCCACCACTTCATTTTAGTTGCATTAAACCTATATACAATAGCTTTTATTTAAAGAAAGCTACATACTCAGCTTGATTAAGCATACTGAGTGAATTGATTATTAATAATTATATATTAATAACAGCATAATAGGTTTCTTTTGAAGACATCAACATCTCCTAAAAGTCTAGATTGTGATTTGATACTGAAATTTTAATATATTCATTTCAACGAAACAAAAAATAAGGTGAGGTAGTAGGAACAGCAGATGCTGGAGAATCTAAGATAACAAGGTGTAGAGCTGGATGA
>JAHRHZ010000019.1:50706091-50743090 GCA_024137785.1 Ginglymostoma cirratum | reverse complement strand
TCTAAAAGCACAGTGGCTCAGTGGTTAGCACTGCTGCCTCACACCACCAGGGACCCGGGTTCAATTCCACCCTCAGCCGACTGTATGTGTGGAGTTTGCACGTTCTCCCTGTGTCTGCATGGATTTCTTCCAGGTGCTCTGGTTTCCTCCCACAGTCCAAAGATGCGTGGGTTTGGCCATGGGAAATGCAGGGTTACAGGGACAGGGTCTGAGAAATGAATCTGGGAGAGCCAAATGGTCTGCTTCCACAGTGTTGGGATTCTGTGATTCTCTAGGAGGGGTGTGTGATCAGCATCAGCAGATTATCTCATTGCAAGTGAAGATAATAATCTATCCTGCTTTTCCTTTCAGTATTGCCTGAACAGAGGTCAGAAAGTTCATGGAACACTTGAAGATGTGTTTCGGATGGGACCCAGACCAAAATGAGGAAATCATGTGCTGGGGCAGGTCCTGGGTACATTCCTGTTACCAAGCTAACTTGCTGGAGATGGTGGCAATCTGACACCAGCTACTGTGCCAGGTAGCTTGTTATTATCTATTACAGACCCATTTGGGGTCCTCCAGCTGAGGTTAAAGGTCAGCAAGTGTCTGCTCTGGGTGGCAAGCTGGAGACTTAATAATTCCTGATATCTGAGGAACACAAAATGGAACAAAAATGAAGAAACACTGAGCTGTAGAATGGAAAGCACAGAAATAGATACATGTGGAAAAGGGAAAGAACCAAACATACACATTTCTAAAAGTTGATACTTTGTCTGACTCATTGTGAAAAGTGCCACAGCAGATATGACAAAAGGTCATTGAACAAAAACACTGGATTGATTTGGGGTCAAACCACCAATAGATCTGAAGGTGGCAGAATATATAAAATCCACTGTATGTCCTTCTTAATGCCTACCCATCAACCTTGACCTGTCTGTAATGTTATAAGGAATACGAGTGGTATTAGTTAAGTACACTGACTCCCTTCAGTCTACTGAGGACCTTAAGTACCCAATTAATGATTACTTAAGTGTCTCATCCCACCACCGCCAGTATTTTACCTGCAGTAAATGAGGAGGAGGCATACATCATTCCCAGTGCCTTTAGCTGCATGAGCTGACGTCTGACAAATGAGGAACTTCCTTTTGGGGACCGTTGGTCTGTCAGGGGCACTCTCCCCACCTGAGATCACTTCCTCTCCCCTTCAGCCTTATCACTTGGATTTTTTCGTTATTGTTTCAGGGGAACTGGGCAACATTGGCATCACTGACATTTATTGCCGATCCCTCGCTGTGCTTGAACTGATTGGTTCTTTGAGCCATTTCAGAGGGTAGTCATCCATGTTTTTAAGGGACTGGAATCATATGAAGGCCAGGCAAGGTAAGGACAGTAGATTTCCTTCCCGAAGGACAGTAGTGAACCAGTTGAGTTTTCACAGCAATTGACAATGGTTAAATGGTTGTCACTAAACAAGCTTTTTTTCCCAATTCTAGGTTTCCATTGAATTAAAATTTTAATATCTTCCCTAGTAGGATCTGAACCCAGAACATTGACCTGAGGCTTTCGATGACACAAGTGACAATTTCCACTTTGGCACCATCTCCCATCTAAAACACAATTCCTCTATTACCCTTGTCCTTCGTGGTATTTATGTTACAGTATTGTATTGACCTGTACTTTTATTGACTAGGTCGCTGATGGCAGAACCAATTTTTTTAGAAGCAACTATCTTTAAATCACAATGATCCAATGGGCAGAGGTCTGTACTCCCCTGTGGGCAGGTTTGTATGTTGGGTGGGGTGGAACAGAGGTATGCTTACCTGGCATCTGGTTGCTACCTCAGCCCTGCCACAATTTTATGACTGGTGAGGGAAGCATCAGGTGTCCTGCCAACCTTTATGCCAACACAAGCCCAGCAATGACCAGTTTAAGAGTGATCCATCAATATTTTATGGACACTGGGCTGAGGTCAATGACAGGTAGGAAACCAGGCAGGGTGTGAGGTGATGGGTCACTTCCATTACAAGCTTTCTGTTTCCAGAGACCCTCCAACCCCACACCAACCATCCCTTCCAATGTCTAGACATCCTATTCACCCAGGCCTCCCTTGCCTGTCCCTCCCCAGAGCTCCCAGCCTGACTCTAGTAATAACCTCCCTTCCTCACATCAGCAATGCCCATTGATTGGGACCAAATGCAGTGCCAGCAGTAGCCACCACTTCTAGCAGAGGTTTTGGATGAAAGAACTATTAGCCTTCTAATTAGGAGTGCAAATTAAACCTCATGGTTATTAATATCCCAATGGATATTAAATTACACTGGTACCAGGAACCTATGTAGTAGCAGATAAAATGCCAGCTTCTGCAGCTCCTCAAAGCACCCGCTCGTGGGCATAAGATCCAGCCTTATGTGTTTCTTATGCACTGTCTTTAGTAGCAAAATACAATTTTAAGTCGGGGTCATTGGTAATTGACCAAAGGATAAGCCAGCAGTGAACAGTTCACATGTTTGGTTCAAATGGAAAGAAGTTCCAATTTTTAAAAAATTTCCCTGCTTTATGTTTAAACTGAACTAGATTGCAGATACCATCAGGGAATGCTCGCACAGTGGAGATGTTACTAAACCAATAATCCAGAAATCACGACAAATGCTTCAAAGACATGAGTTCAAATCACAACTGAAAATAGGGGAGCTTAAATTCAACTAATGGAAGGAGAAAAAACAGCTTAAAAAATGTTTGTTGCAGCAATGATGATTGGGAAACTACCATTTGTTATATAAACAACTGACCAAACTAAGCATAGGTCTAGCACTCACATTTTTTGGGCATCAAGGCTATTACAGAAAGGTTACATAAAAATGAAAAGTAGCCAGACACCTGGCAAAGACCCAGGCAGTGTAAATAATAAATGACACTTCCTAGTCAACCATGAAAAGTCCTCTTCACTAAAATTTGGGAAATTGGGAGAACCGTCAAGCAGCCACCTGAGATAGCTATACTCACTGACTCATACTTCACACCTAATGTTCCATACTCCTCCACCATCACCTCCACTAACACAGCAGACCCATTAGAGGTGGCAGCACATTGGAAGTCACAAGTGAGTGGCCCTGGGAGTCCTTGATTTCCATAGTCTACAAAGTCATTGCATCAAGATAGCCTCCGGCTGTTCACCATATACTGCCTGTCCTCAATAGATCAATCGGAACTCCTCTGTGTTGAAAACCAGTGCTCCAAATGGGAAACTTCAGTGACCATCATCAAGAGTAGTTCTGAAATAATAGTAGTGCTATAGTGACTTTACTTCTATTCGTAAAGTCAGCTGAATCTTAAGGAATATATCTGTTAGACTTGGTCTGTGGCAGGAGGAGAGACAGTAAACTTGACCTTGTCTTCACCAATCTTCCTACTGCAGATGCATCTGTTAATGAACAGTAAGTGAGGAGTGATCTTATAATGTCTCATCTTCATGTGGGATAAGGGGAACCCACTGTTATGCTGTGTGGTATGATCAACATGCTCAATAAGATAGAAATCATTAAATATACTGTGCACCAGAATTAGTAGCTCAAAACAGGGCATTTATAATAACTGTGTATCATCCACAGCAGCAGAGTTGCATTCAATCACAAACTGTAAGCTTATGCCTCCGCAAATCCCTCACTTCCCATCATATTCATTAAACCAGGATATATTGTGACTCAGTAGATAGTGCACCCAACCCTAAACCAGAAATTCTGGGTTTAAGTCCTCAACTAGAGAGTTCAGTGGCTACAGAAGAAGCAGACATGACCTGATCAACAGGCTAATAACCAGTCGACTTCTCCTTCCAGTACTTTGCCATTAATCGCTCAAGGAACCAAAAAGTTTGAAAATATCATACAAAACAAACTGTCATCAAGCCAAGGGTTCAATCCTGATTTAATGAGTACTTAAGGATAGCAATTAGGTGCTGAATCAGATAAATCTAAAAATTAAGTGCCAACCTGGTGAAGACAGCATACATGTGTTACACCCAGTAAAAGTTTGCCATCCCTTTAAACATGGATTGCATTCAGTATAGAATTTTCTGCAACTGCCATATCTTTTAAAAATGAATTTTGAATACCTGTTGAGATCGTTGAGTAGCCTTTGAAATTGCTGAATATCTTGTATAATAATGAATATTTCAAATCTGTGGAAAGTTCCTAATTGACTAATCATGCTCTCCTTGAATGAATATTACCAAGACGAAGCCCATTTGTGGAACTTACATATTTTATTGTTTGTAGACTTATCCAAAACTCCAAATCAATGGGCTTCCAGACTCAAAGTCTCCAAGCTCGATATTAATAAGAAAGAGCCACAGAAACCAATTAACGATAAATAGCTTGTGTGAACAACCGATCAATTTCACTATTATGCGGTAACAGCTTTGGACTTGCAAATCATTCTGGTTGAACAATATAAATATTAATCAGGTGATCAAAACTGACTACCGACAGCAAACCTTATTATCTGCAGACCAAAAGAATGAGGAGGACAATTCTTCTAGCTAAGAGAAAACTCTGTCTACCAACGATCAACAATACAGTGTAAAGGGTATCAGTTTATTTTCACTTGAACAAAAATTTCCTCCCCAGAGATTCAGTCATATTCTCACCGAGGGATGTAGAGACTTCCAACTCCCATTCTTCTCCAAAGCATCATGAAACAGAACCAATCCATATTGGCTGAAACACTGGATAGAGCAAAAGCCCTGGGCCCTGGCAACACTCTGGCTGTAGTACTGAAGACCTATGCTGCAGAAATAGCCTTGTTGCGAGAGGAGATGATTCAGAATAGCTACAAAACAAATATTTGCCAACAATGTAGAAATCTGTTCAGTTGTATGTTGTCCACAAAAAACAAGAATGATCCCATCTGCTCCATCAGTCTACTAATAATTACAACAAAGTAATGGAAATGTCATCAGTACTGCGAGCAAGTGGTATTCAGAAAGAACTTACACACCAATAGTCCAGTTGGGTTCCACCAGGGCTACTTGCTCTCATCCCAGTCTTGTTTCAAACATGTATGAGAGAGTTAACTCCTAGAGATTCATTGGGAGTACCGACTATTGACATCAAAACAAAATTTGACTGGGTGTGGCACCAAGGAATCTTCTTAGCAAAACTGAAGTCAATGGCAATCAGAAAGAAAATTCTTCACTGGTAGAATTCATGCCCGGCGCAAAGCAAGATTAGGTCATTCTGGGAGAGCAATCATGTCACTTCCAGAACATCAGTTCTTTAGGGTAAAGATCTAGGCCTAGCATCGTCAACAGCTTCATTAATGACCTTACTACCATTAAAATTGCAGAAATGGCTGTTAATTCCACAGTGCTCTGTAATATTCCGCAGATATTGAAGCAGTCTGCATCTATCCGCAACATGACCTGGATAACAATCGGGTAAATGCAAAACACTGCAGATGCTGGAAATACGACACTTAAAGTAGCAAGTTCTGGAAATACTCAGCGGGTCTGGCAGCATTTGTGGACAGAGAAGCAGTGATAATGGATGGCTCTTGTCTTCCTGGAGCTGGCTAGCTTTGAACTGGGAAGGGCTGTCAACTATGTGGGGTGGTGGTGTACCCAAACACCTCAGGCCTCCACTGGAATTAAGTGACGGGTGAAACAGCCCAGGGTTGACTTTCCTGCCATGCCATCAGCAGAGTCCCTTAAGTGGCCAACTGAAGGTCAGATAAGGGCTTCAGCATGACACCACTGGGACTAACCCAAAAGGTAGTCCAGCCTGTCACCATGCAGTGTGTCCACTAGGTCAACTGGTCAGGTTGCTGTAACTTTGTGATAGAATGGTGGGAACGGTGAATAGTTCCCCTGAACTAAAAAAGAGTCATGCTCACCTGACTGTCCAGGAAGTGAATCACGGCCGGAGTGGGAGCAGAGTGAGTGCGAGTCGAGTCCCGGAAGTGAATCACGGTTGGAGTGGGAGCCAGAGCGAGTGCAAGCTAAGTCCTGGAAGTGAATCATAGCTGGAGCGGGAGCAGAGTGAGTATGAGTTGAGTCCCGGAAGTGAATCACGGTTGTGAGCTGAGTCCCGGAAGTGAGTCACGGTCGAAGCGGGAGCAGAGTGAGTGCAAGCTGAGACCTGGAGTTGAGTCGCGGCTGGAGCAGAAGCCAGAACAGAGTGAGCCCAGGCTAGGTAGGGGTTGAGTCCGGGACAGAGGCCAGTGCGTGGACACAGCGAGGCCTCATGTTCTGAAGCCCGGCAGGGTTAACACTTAAAGTATCTGTACCTGGGTACCCAGTACGTAAGATGGTGCTGAGAGGTGACATTACAAACTTTTCATTGCACTCATTCATGTGCACATGATAATAAAGGCAATTCTGTCTATTCAAAGCCATGTTGACTATCCCTAATCAGTCCCTGCCTTTCCAAATACATGTAAATCCTGTCCCTCAAGTCTCCCTCAAACAACTTGCCCACCACCGATGTTTCTACAAAGCATAAGTCAGGAGTGTGATGGAATTCACTCCACCTGTCTAGATCACTGCTGCACCCCAGCTGAACAAAGATGCAAATTGGTGCAATACATTAGCTAAGGGTTAGATGTGGTCAATAGAGGCTTGGTTTGGGAAAACTGGTCACAAGTGGAAGATATCTACATGGCAGCAACTCTTCATGAACCCACAAAAATATTATTTTAGTCATGTTTTAGGGCCAGATGCATTTGGCATTATGCAATTTGGGTAATTGCCTTGAAATTGAATAAGGGTTCTATATATATCATAGGAAGTTAAAATTTTCTTCAGTGATAAGGGTCCCATCTTGTGGGAATAGGCCAGTACATTCAATCAAGCTATTTTAATTCTGCTATGAATCCCATTTTCATTGGAGAAATCAAATATCATTAAGTTAACATAAAGAAGCAATGTCATAAAGGCATTTCAAGCAGGAGAAGTGGTAACTGTAACTTTGAGCTTAAATATTCCTGCAATCCTTCCACTAATATTTTTATTTCCTTCGTTCAACGTTCCAATATTTTATCTCAGAAGTGTCCAAAATCAGTTTGTGTCTGAATGACCCTGGTCAGACCCGTTATTCACCAGGGAAAATGGTGTAACCCAAAATGACATTAACCCTTTCTCATTCTGAATGGCTGATATTTTAGGCAAAGGAGATGAAGTAGATACATGTCCAGACCTGAATGAGTTAAACTTCCATAATTTTATTTATCGTGCACAAGGCATCCAATTACTCTTACCACAAAATTTAAAAGTGCAAAATGAGGCCTGAAATTGGGACCAACAAAGATTTGGATTCTCTCAGGCCTATCAGATTGAGTCAAGTTCACACAAAATCAATTCCATGCTCATTCCAGGCTTAATGGAACCTGTTTGGACATGATGATTGGTTTAAATTTTTTTACTGCTAAAGTGTGGTAGATTATGAATAACTATGGAACCTCTTGAGGGCACAACGTGTTAAGAAAAATAATGTAATATTCTCAGCTTGGTTTCCAGACATTAGTTAGTGAGTCTAGCTTTAATGACAAATGTCCTTTCTCTGTCTCTCTACAGTTAGAATTCCAATGGCTATCAGTTTTAAAGAGAACTTGCGATGAGGAAACATATAGAGGTGTTCAGAAAGGAGGCAAAATATTTGACTTTTATTAAAGATTTCAGTATTACCCGGGAGAAAAGCATTTGTTGTCGGCAGAGACAAATGAAGGTAAATGTTTAATGCCAAGTCCAAAAGAGGAAAGTGCGTCCAAATTCTGACTGTCCACTGTGCAGTTTTTGGGCAGAATTTTCCAGACACCATGGAGATGAGGTTGGGATTGGAAGAGTTCCGGAAAAGTATAAGGGAGTCATTTCAGCAAATTTCCAGGAGCAGGCCGGGAACAGTGTCAACTGCTCCTTTCACAGAAGTTGGCAATGGATATGGGGGAATAAAATGCCTCACTTAGGGGCCACTTAATGATGGTAGTTTTTTTTCTGCATTTGGAGTAAATGTCTCAACATGTGGCTGCTCATCAGCTCAATGGAGTCAGCCTCGGGACAGCAGAACGGGTACCCATTGTAGCAATGTTGCCCCGATAGTTACAATGCAAACTCACTCTGATACCTACATCCCAGAGTCAAAATACTGGGTCTCTGTGGTTCCAAAAATGAATAATATTTAGAGGGTAAATTAGAGATTACATAAAAAGTTTAGTAACTTTTCAACTTGTCTTGGTGTAACTACAATGATGTTGGTTTTCAAATGAAGCTATTTAATTCTGTTTCCATTAGTAGTCTTACAAAGCAATTATTTTCCTTGCTACAAGAAGATACATAATATTGATGTAATCCCAATCAACAAAGATGGGCAGTGCACACTTTGGTCTACGCAATGCAAACAGACAATATGTTATTTGTTCCACAACTGCCATTACGGATAAAACATTCAACTGTCCGTTAAGAACAGAGGTATGATTGAACAAGGAATTCTTGAAATATAAGATGAAAATTGAAAAGCAATCCTTCAAAATCAGCGATTGCCCATTCCAACATCACAGTCTAATAAATCTCCAGCTTTCCTCTCATCATCTCAACTGATAAAGCTAGCTATCCCATCTGTAAAAGCTAGTTAAGCTGAGTCAGTGAAAGATGCAAAGAATTCTACAGGCAAGCTTGTGACAAAAGCAGCAATATATCCTTCATTTCTTAAAAAAAGATATGTTTTAATTTAAATTTCTTTGTTATCCAATGTGCTTCAAGATCCCAATTCATAATGCAGGCTTCTTTTAATTGTAAAAAACACATAAGGCCAATTTGATTGTCCCAATTCAGACAAGCTACAACACATGATACTTAAGTAGCAGGATTAGCATACATTGCCTGGATGGATTTGCTGATTCATGATGAGAACGCCAACATGTTGGCAAGATGGTCAACAATTCGATGAGGTAAGAAATCAATCCGCTTTGTTCCAATTGCAGAGTGGAACATGAAAGATAAAAAGGTTGAACAGAAGGGTGCAGTATTCTAAAATCTGCATTTTTATATGGGCCACCAATATTTTAGTAAAGGTATCATTCCAGGCATCCCTCACGCCACCAGCTACAAGTTTTAGCTATGTCTGGGGAGAAAGGGTGCAGATGATGTCAGTCACCAGGGTTTCATGTCTCTGGGGGTGGACGAGCCATTGGTCGATTAGCCTGTCAAGCTACATTGCTTCAGTCACCGACCATCCTGATTAACAGCGGACTTGGCCAATGAAATAAAACAAAGAACTACAGATGCTATAGATCTGAAACAAAACAGAAATTACCAGAGAAACTTAACAGGTCCGGCACCATATATGGAGAACTAGTTCTGAAGAAGACTCACTGGACTCAAAGCGTGCATTTGGTTTTCCTCTCTCACCTCCACCCTAGGAAATCTTCCCTCTTCATGGGCATGAGACCCTGCATACTGGGTCATTTCAAATCAATGTGCTGAACTCTTTCCTCCTTCACTCTCAGTAACTCATGGCGGTCAATGCTAGCTCCACCTCCTGTTACTCCCCTGTGTTTCCCATACTGATCTCCTCCCGTCCTCACTCTCGATGGTGTCTCATGGCCAATGGGTCCTTCCCCCACTCTGATTCCCCATCCAACATCTTACCTCCCTCCCTCTCCACTTTCCTCATTGATACCAAGGGCAGATGACTGATGGTGAAGGTGGCACTGTGGCTCAGTGGTTAGCACTGCTGTCTCCCAGCACCAGGGACCCGGCTTCGATTCTAACCTTGGGTGACTTACTGTGTGGTGTCTGCATGTTCTTCCCATGTCTGTATGGGTTTCCTCTGGGTGCTCTGGTTTCCTCCCACAGTCCAAAGGTGTACAGACTAGGTGGATTGGCCATGCTAAATTACCCATATTGTCCAGTGATGTACAGGCTAGGTGGATTAACCATGGGAAATGCAGGGTTACAGGGATGCAGTGGGTCTAGGTGGGATGTCTTCGGAGGACTGGTATGGACTCAATGGGCCAAATAGCCTGCTTCCACACTGTAGGAGTTCTAAGATTCTCTCTTGGACCACATTTACCAAACTGAGCTGTTCCTTCTTTGATGAATTTGTGTGTGAGAGAGAGCATGTGTGTGAAAGAAAGGGAGTGAGAGAGACCAAGAGTTTATGAGTATGTGACAGTATGTTGGAGTGTATATGATAGAGAACTATGACACTGGAAGTGAGCTGCTCACAACCACAGACCCACAGACAGAGGTTGCTCAGTGCATGCACGCGTGTGCACACACACACAGGCGCGCGCGCACACACACACACACACACACACACACTCTTGTTCCTCCTCATAACTGTCCCTCCCCAACATCTACCAACATACTGAGGAAGGAGAGCAGGAAAACCCAGACTGAAAGGCAACCTAATTGTAACCTCCATTTTCATATGGTCAGCTTGGAGAATATACCTCTAGAGGTGGAAAAAAGTTGAACATATCTCCTTCACTTGGTGACAGTTCCTTTACCTTCCTTGGATGACTAGGATTTAGGGCTTGGTCTGTTTCTAAAGCAAAAAGCTAAAAATGTCTTGTTAGTTAGGTCAGCTCTTTTTAATGGTCCTTTTTCAGCTCCATTTCATTCCAACAGCACCGTTTCATGTTCCTAACCTCCCTGCTGCCTTCCTGACTCCTCATGATTAGTGCCAACATCAATATTTCTGGGCAGGAGATACAGGGGCACATGGAAGAGTGAATGACAGAGGATAAACATGGTCAGTTCAAAATGGTGGAAGCAGACACTGGTGGGAAGACATGGAGCTGAATTTCTACCTTAGACAGGCATTAGCACTGTTTCTGGATCCAAAGCCCAGCCCCAGAAGTGTGGCAAGCAGTCGCAGATCTGGAATTTTGATTCATATGCACCTTTACTTGACATAGTGATGGATTCTCTCTCATGTTAAAGTCAGTGGGCAGGCTGTTGAAATCAGAGGGCCAATTATAGGCCTTCCAGCTTCAGAGAAACACCCAGGTGACAGCACAAGATAGGTAACTGGAAGTGGCACAGCAACAAGAAAGTACCCTCTTTACAAACGTCTGCCCAAAAATATAGAAAGCAAGCAGGCCACCTTTAGATGTGTGGGCAGTAGGTTGGGGTGAGGAACCAACTACAGGGTAGTGTTTGAGTGCACCCGCATACCAGTTGGCAGGTAGGGAGGGGCACCCCATCTTGAGTGCTGGCACCCTCGTCTGTCAATAGATGCTGCCTCCAGACAACTAGTCTGCCCCCACTGCCTCCTTCCCAATTATGTCAGGAAATTGGAAGCCAACTGGAAAATCAGGGTGGACAGTGCTCCCTGGTGTTGAACACATGCCAGTCTTGTCAGGCACAGAGTTGTGAAGCCAGGAGGACAGTTAGACCTTTTACGTTTTTGGACCCTGTCTATCTCCAGTCCTGATATTAGGGGAGCCAGAAGAATTCATCTGGGGGTGCTGGAATGAGGTGAGAAACATACAAGGCTGGCAGCAGACGTGGAACAGAAAGACTGAAAAATATGACACCTGTAGTTTACAAAGTATGGACAATACAACAAAATGTGAGAAAGTGATTCTCACGTTTCTGCACTTTTGCTGTGATTGGAAGAAGTTTGAAATGAGCAACAAAGCCTAAAGGAAGTTCTTCATTCTAAGGGCGGTCTATTACTTTTTTTCCTTCCTTGTGAATTTTGGGGTTGCTCTGAATTATTGACTGAGATAACAAGGCGTGGGGCTGGATGAACACAGCAGGCCAAGCAGCATCACAGGAGCAGAAAAACTTAATGTTTCGAGCCTAGACCCTTCATCAGAAATGGGGGAGGGGAAGAGGGTTCTGAAATAATTCGGGAGAGAGGGGGAGGCGGATAGAGGATGGATAGAGGAGAGGAGGCAGACAAGTTGAAGAGGCGGGGATGGAGCCAGTAAAGGTGAGTGTAGGTGGGGGGGTAGGGAGGAGATAGGTCAGTCCAGGGAGGACGGACAGGTCAAGGGGGCGGGATGATGTTAGTAGATAGGAGATGGGGGTGGGGCTTGATGTGGGAGGAGGGGTTAGGTGAGACGGAAAACAGGTTAGGGAGGTGGAGATGAGCTGGGCTGGTTTTGGGATGCGGTTGGGGGAGGGGAGATTTTGAAGCTTGTGAAATCCACATTGATACCATTGGGCTGCAGGGATCTCTGAATTATTGACTCGTGTCTTCACCTGATTTTCTCAATAATTAATTTTCAGTAGAAAAAGAACTAATGGAAAATCTTTCTTCAGCCTGAAACGTTTTGAGGCCAATTATTTCAATTTCAAAATTTAACTTGCACTCATTCTTGCTGTGAGAAGAAGTCATCCAAAAACAAGATATACGAATCATTTTAATGTGGAAGTAAATAGAAGATGTACAACAAATGATGCATATACACCAAAAAATCAAGGAAACCTTTCAGCAAATCATAAGATTTAAAGTAAAAGGAAGGATCACAAAACATTAACTCTGTTTTTTTTCCTTCACAGATGCTGCCAGACCTGCTGAGCTTTTCCAGCAACTTTGTTTTTGTTAAAGTAAAAGGTGTTTTACCAATGTGTTCATCTGGTCTCAAAGCAGCAGGTAATATCCACTCCCAAATGTCAATTCACACAGGCAGAAACACCAAATAATAGGAATGACATTTGATTCAAGCAGAAAGAAAAGCAATCCAACAAAATGTGTCCATTATTTAAATCCACAGGCTTCATCAAATACACTGGTGTGGTGTATATACCTGCAAGCTCACTATTCTGCTTGGGAGAATTCTTTTGAAGGAACTCAAGCAGACTCACTTAAAGTGTTTTCAATCAATGTTCGTTCATTTTTCCTATAGACGTAGTTGAAATTAAATCTATTTATGTACAAAAGGGGTACCAGTAGTTTACATAGTTCACTGAAAAAATATTTTCTGATGCCACAAATTACACATAGAGGTCCTCCTCCAAAAGGGTAATGGAATGGATTTTGACTTACAAGTACTTTTTAATGAAGTCATTTACACCTTAAAGATTTTTGCATGCCAAATTTTGGTAAACTGCAGTTCATTCAATGAAGGAGTAACTGTTGAAGTGAACTAATCCGGTTTATCGGTATCTATATCTTACTCAGGGAGACACTTCTTACATTTTTAAATATCCCCTAACTACCTGTCTCCAGATGCGTAGAAGCTGGGAATAAAAATGCCCATCTGAAGGTAACAGATATGAGCAATCCTTTTATGGCATGTTATCATCTCTGTTAGGATGGTTATAGATGTCTGAGGCAAAAACTTACAAAAGTCATGTGCACTTGATAGGACTGCTCATTCATACTGCTCTTATCTTACCAAATTATCTCCTTTTTGCATTTTAGGTCTTTCCTTATCACATTCAAGCAAATGTCACCAAATTTCTTGGGTTTTTTTTGATAACCTACCAGTATCCTCCATTAGATAACTCTCCTGATTGTTTAATAGAAACTTCACTTTCCCTTCCCTACAGTGTGGCAGTAGGCCATTTGGCCTGTTGAGTCCACTCTGACCTTCCAAAGAACATCCCATCCAGACCCACCCGCTATCCTATAATCCCGCATTTACCATGAACAATCCACCTAACCTGCACATCTTGGGATTGTGGAAGGAAACCGGAGCACCTTGAGGAAGAGATAACACAGTATGGAGCTGGAGGAACACAGCAGACCAGGCAGCATCAAGAGCAGGAAAGTTGACATTTCCGGTCGGAACCCTTCTTTTTTCTGAAGAAGGATCCTGGCCCAAAATGTCAACTTTCCTGCTTCTGATGCTGCCTGCTCTGCTGTGTTCCTCCAGCTCCATACTGTATTATGTCTGACTCCAGCATCTGCAGTTCTTGCTATCTCACCTGGAGGAAACCCACATAAACACCGAGAGAATGGGCAAATTCCACTGGAATTAAAACCAGGTCCCTGGCGCTACGAGGCAGCAGTGCTAACCACCGAGCCACCGTGCTGCTGTTGGTTGAGCTGTTAGTTCTGAACAACCTTTTGTATGTTCAATCCAAATGCTAGTTCTACATTGGTCTGCTCCCTGTATAAACAATGGAATTCTGAACTTTGTTCATTCATATAACATTTCTTGCCACAAGTCAATGGCTGCGAGGGATTAGAAGCAGAACAGCAGGAATGGTAACTTTGGGTTGAATGTAAAATATCTAGATCTGGGTTTTATGGTCAATGGAAAAGGAAGGTAATTTGCCCTCAACCTCAAAGAGTATTGCCTACAAATATCTAGTGATCTCTGAGGTGGGAACTTCAGCAAAAGGGAGGGACTGACTGAGTTGGAAGTGGGTACACTTCTTCATTGTTGGTGGAAGCAGGGAAAAGGAGGTGATGCATTGAGATGAAGTGAGGAGCCACTGCATGAGTCACATAGGGTTAGTGGTGTGGGTTGTTGGAGTGGAGGCATGAGTGGGTGAGGGAAGTTGTTGCAGGTAAAAGTGAGAGTGGCACAGCATGAGCCTTGGTGGCAGCAGCAAAGACAGAGTGAGTGTGAGGTAGCAGAGAGGAGAATGTGGCACTTATCACGATGCAACAGAATAGGTTATTAATGTTCTTTCTAAATTGCTGGCTGTTCCTCCAGACTGTTGAGGCTGCACTAATTTAGTTACAGACCTTGGGCGAGGCTGCCAATGCCTAATGGCATGGCCTCCTCTGTCGCTCCTCTGGGAAGAGGACGTTTCCTCCTTTGCACCATCCCATCCACCAGGACCTCCAGGCTCCTGTCAGAGAATCATAGCTTTATCTTCCCCTCCTTCAACATATTCAGTATGATGATACAATAGCTTTAAGAGGTGTATTTTGTCCTTATTTTTTGAAGAGAGTTTTTAAAGATAGAGGTAATGAGGTGTCTGTTCGAATCCAATAAAGTAATCAGCTTGTGAGATCTTGGAGTCTTCTTCTAAGATTGTAACAATAGAAGCAGCCTGAATGGGTGCAGTCAAGCTCCTACAGAACCAGGACTTTTGGTTTCAGCTTTTCAGTAGTAGTTTTTGCTGGAGTCTTGAAGCTGGGTTTGGAAGCTACAATACATCTCTCACTGCTACTCTCTCTCTCAGAGTTTTCTCTTGATGTTTTTCCTCTAGGACTGGAGAATTGCCTGTCAGACAATCTATTTCACTGAATTTGCCTTTGCCAAGGTTGTGTTTATGGGATGTTACTACATTGGAACAGTTTATTCATAATAGTTTATATACCTATTATTTTGTCAGGCATTTCGATACAGTTCCAATTAAGCCAATTCTGTTCTTTTATTTTGTATGTATTTTAAGTGTAGTGTAAAAATAAAGTGTGCTTTGTTCAACGCTGAGTAGTTTGACCAATCAAATTTGACCAATCAGGAACACAACACCTTATACTTACCTTTAAAACAAGGAAAAGTTCGGGTCTAGACAATCTTCTGAATATATTTGAGGGGGTTTGGTCTGATCCATAACATCAGAAACTGTCGATGTGCAGGCAGGTTCAGAATACCAATGCACAGTGGGCACACCACAGCCTTTTGAATATTGCTCAGGTGCCAGGGACACTGGTCTTTTGATGAATATCTAAAGAATGGCAAGTTGTTCCAGAAAAGACCGACGATATAGTAAAGTGAGGATTGGACATGTATGGTGCTAGAAGAGTCTGGTGGATGGTTAAAGAGGTGTGCTTCATAAGATATGGCGATGGCCTAGTGGTATTATCGCTAGACTATTCATCCAGAAACCCAGCTGATGTTCTGGGGACCCAGGTTCAAATCCCACCACAGTAGATGGTGGAATTGGAATTCAAAAAAAAAGTCTGGAATTAAGAATCAACTGAAAAACCCATCTGGCTCACTAATCCCCTGCAGGGAAGGAATTCTGCCACCCTCACCTGGTCTGGCCCACATGTGACTCCAGACCCACAGCAACGTAGTGGACTCTCAACTGCTCTCTGAAATGGCCTAGCAAGCCACTCAGATGTACCAATCGCTACAAAGTCTCAAAGAAACATCGACCTCGGCACCGGAAAAGGCAACGGCGGAAACAGCCCTGTCGACCCTGCACAGTCCTCCTCACTAACATCTGGGGGTTAATGGCACAATTGGGAGAGCTGTCTCTCAGACTGGTTAAGCAACAGCCTGACACAGTCATATGTACAGAATCGTACCTTACAGACAATATCCCAGACACCACCATCACCATCCCTGGATATTTCCTGTCCCACTGGCAGGACAGACCCAGCAGAGGGGGTGGCACAGTGGTATACAGTCAGGAGGGTGTTGCTCTGGGAGTCCTCAACATTGACTCCGGACCCCATGAAGTCTCATGGCTTCAGGTTAAACATGGGCAAGGAAACCTCCTGCTGATTATCACACGCTGCCCTCCCTCAGCTGATGAATCGGTACTCCTCAATGTTCAGCAACACTTGGAGGAAGCACTGAGGATGGCAAGGGCACAAAATGTACTCTGGGTGGGGGATTTCAATATCCACCACCAAGAGTGGTTTGGCAGCAGTACGACTGATCAAGCGGGTTGGGTCCTAAAGGACATAACTGTTAGACTGGGTCTGCGGTAGGTGGTGAGGGAATCAACAAGAGGGAAAAACATACTTGACCTCAGCCGTACTAACCTGCCAGCTGCAGCTGTGTCTGTCCATGACAGTATTGGTAAGAGTGACCATCGCACAGCCCTTGTGGAGACGAAGTCCCGCCTTCACATTGATAACAACCTCCATCGTGTTGTGTGGCACTATCACCGTGCTAAATGGGACAGACTTTGCACAGATCTAGCAACTCAAGACTGGGCATCCATGAGGTGCTGTGGACCATCAACAGCAGCAGAATCGTACTCCAACACAATTTGTAACCTCATGGCCTGACATATCCCCCACTCAACCATTACCATCAGTCCAGGATATCAACCCTGGTTCAATGGAGAGTGCAGGAGGGCATGCCAGAAGCAGCACCAGGCATACCTGAAGATGAGGTACCAACCTGGTGAAGCCACCAAACAGGACTACTTGCACGCCAAACAGCGAAAGCAGCAAGCGATAGGCAGAGCTAAGCGATCTCACATCCAATGGATCAGATCTAAGCTCTGCAGTCCTGCCACATCCAGACGTGAATGGTGGCGGACAATTAGATAACTCACTGAAGGAGGAGGCTCCACAAATATCCCCATCCTCAATGATGGAAGAGCCCAGTACATTAGTGCAAAAGATAAGGCTGAAGCATTTGCAGCAAACTTCAGCCAGAAGTGCCGAGTGGATGATCCATCTCGGCCTCCTCCAGTGGTCTCCAGCATTACAGATACCAGTCTTCAGCCAATTCGATTCACTCCACGTGATATCAAGAAATGGTTGGAGACAGTGGATACTGCAAAGGCTACGTGCCTTGACAACATTCCAGCAATAGTATTGAAAACTTGTGCTCCAGAACTTGCTGCTCCCCTAGCCAAGCTGTTCCAGTACAGTTACAACACTGGTACCTACCCAACAATGTGGAAAGTTGCCCAAGTATGCCCTGTACACAATAAGCAGGACAAATCCAACCTGGCCAATTACCGCCCCATCAGTCTACTCTCGATCATCAGTAAAGTGATGGAAGGTGTCATCAACAGTGCAATCAAGCAGCACCTTCTCAGAAATAACCTGCTCAGTGACACCCAGTTCAGGTTCCACCAGGGCCACTCAGCTCCTGATCTCATTGCAGCCTTGGTTCAAACAGGGCCAAAAGAGCTGAATTCCAGAGGTGAGGTGAGAGTGACAGTCCTTGATGTCAAGGCTGCATTCGACCGAGTGTGACATCAAGGAATCCGAACAAAACTGGAATCATTGGGTATCAGGGGGAAAACTCTCTCATACCTGACACATAGGAAGATGGTCGTGGTTGTGGGACGTCAATCATCTCAGCTCTGGGACATCTCTGCAGGAGTTCCTCAGGATAGTGTCCTAGGCCCAACCACCTTCAGCTGCTTCATCAACGACCTTCCTTCCATCATAAGGTCAGAAGTGGGGATGTTTGCTCAAGATTGCACAATGTTCAGCACCATTTGTGACTCCTCAAATACTGAAGCAGTCTATGTTCACATGCAACAAGATCTGGACAATATCCAGGCTTGGGCTGACAAGTGGCAAGTGACATTTGTGCCACACAAATGCCAGGCTATGACCAACACCAATAAAAGACAATTTAACCACCATCCCTTGACATTCAATGGTGTTACCATCACTGAATCCCCCACAATCAACATCCGGGGGGGTTACCATTGACCAGAAACTCATCTGGACTCACCACATTAACACAGTGGCTACAAGAGCAGGCCAGAAGCTAGGAATACTGCGCCAAGTAACTCACCTCCTGACTCCTCAAAGCCTAACCGCCATCTACAAGGCACAAATCAGGAGTGTGATGGAATCCTCCCCACTTGCCTGGATGAGTGCAGCCCCAACAACACTCAAGAAGCTTGACACTATCCAGGACAAAGCAGCCCGCTTGATTAGCACTACACCCATAATCATCCACTCCCTCCACCACCAACGCTCAGTAGCAGCAGTGTGCATTATCTGCAAGGTGCACTGCAGAAATTCACCAAAGATCCTCAGACAGCACCTTCCAAACCCACGACCACTTCCATCCAGAAGGACAAGGACAGCAGACATAAGGGAACACCACCACCTCCAAGTTCCCCTCCAAGTCACTCACCATCCTGACTTGGAAATATACCACCGTTCCTTCACTGTCACTGGGTCATAATCCTGGAATTCCCTCCCTAACAGTATTGTGGGTCAACCCTCAGCAGAAGGACTGCAGTTGTTCAAGAAGGCAGCTCACCAGCAACTTCTCAAGGGAAACTAGGGATGGGCAAGAAATGCTGACCAGCCAGCGATGCCCACATCCCACAAATGAATAGAAATATAAAATCACACTAGTTCTTGAAGATAGCAATCCTCCAAAAAACTCAGTGCAACTCACACTTTGCCCAAAAAATATAAGGTTTAGTCCATAGCATCTTGCTGATTCTCGATTACAATCAATAATATGTCTGCATTTACAATTTGTATAACTCCAGGAAAAGGTGGATTAACCTTTAGAATAAAAAAAATCAACAGGTGGCAGAATGGAACCCACCAACACCACCACTGACTCCCACACAGCCTCATTATCAACTAATTTAGCCTCTGCTGTGAGTTATAAATATTCTTTTTGTCTCTATTTTTGGAATTATAATGAATTTGACTTAAAGAAGCAGTTGGAGATCTGTATAATTTTTATTGTGAAATGGTTAACAGGAGCAAAGTGGCACATAGTGTGAAACCAGCAACTGAAATATAAGTAATTTCATGCCTGCAGGTTTTAATTTTCATCATTTCTTTTTACATACTTGTGGATTGCTAACTAACTTAGTTTGTGCAAAGTTAACAAATTAAAACTGCCAGTCATTCCTCGAGTTTGTGGGAGAATCTTCACAAATCTATTTCCAAACTCATCGACACAAACAGTGGGTCTGCAACCAGCTGTAGAACTATTGCTATTCTCAATGTAGGACAATTTCAGGACCACATTTGCACACCAATGGTATGTAGAAATTTCGCCCAAAATCTCATTTAGAACTCTAGAAATGTTTGGTGCTTAATTTGTTTCAAGTTGCAGAAACACCTGGGGAATCGTCTAGAAATGTTGCTTCACTTCAGCGTTTCTGGAGAAACTAGTTGCTGCCAGAGATAGCTGCATTAGTAAACGTGCCCTGAAAGTATGACTAGTAGAATGAGAAAAGGCCAATCAGATCAAGGACAGGCAGGTAAAACAGGGCAAAGGAAGAGGAGGAGGTCAAGGGGGAAGAAGCAAGAAGAGATCGAAGAGGAAAGGAGATGGAAACTTTTTTGCTTGGGTTGTCTGAAAAACTCATCTAATCGCAAACTCAATTCCCCAGTCTCAAGCAATCTTACATTTGCTCTGTCTCTCTAAAATGTCATATGGGCATGCTTCCCCATTTTCTATCAGTAGTCTCAACAGTAAGTATAACAGCATTACAAGAATCCAATTTAACAATGCACGAAAAGGAAATCATCAAATCAAATAAACTTCATTGTCTATCTTCTGAATCACAGAACTGAAGCTTGTGCTACGTTATTAAACTTTCAGACTGTACCATCATTACTATATTATAATCATCAAACTCTTCACTTGCAGCTTCTTTCAAACTAAATGTTAGTAGTACTCAATCGTGCTCTTTTTGCGTTCAACATGGAAAGTAATGCCTTGGCACGTAGGCAGTAAGCTGCATAATTCACCGTGGTTAATGTCAAGAGTGCTGCAGTCACCACATAAGTCAAAAGTTCGAGGCTATGAAGGGAGCAGTTCAGTCATAAATGTGAAATAGTAGCTTTAAGTATATACCCATCAGCATTCTAGTGCTGATTTCAGTGTTTGCCATCTAGAAAAACCTTGCAAATTTATTTGTGTCCCTGTATGCCATTCCTTTACTGAAGAAAAGAATTGATCATCGAAAGTCTTCAAACCTCTGTGCTGGTCTGCACATATAAAACATGCTTTCCTTCCAAAGTACCATTGTCTGGAGGCCAGGTACTTCATCAGGGAAATGGAAACATCAGAACAGACTAGAAGTTGGATTCAAGATGCCAGTTTTTCAGGCATTAACATGAACTGGAGTCTCTAATACAGTAGAGAGAAAGCATGAGCTGGAAGTGAGCTGCTTACCATATCATGTTTGTAATAAATAGATGCCCTGGGTGGTCTAGTTAAGTTTCTGGTGCTAAGCAGCCAGAGTGATAACGGCAGTAATGTTGTTGCATATCAGGGATTAGATTCACTTCTGTTGGATCATCGACTGTCATTAATATGTTATGAAAGTTCCTTCTCACTTATTAACCCAAGCCTCAATGTTGTCAGGCAATGCTGCACATGAATGCAGACTATTTCAATATTGAGCAGTGTCAGTTGTACTGAACACTATGCAATCAACAGTGACATCTAATCCTATGCTGGAGGAAAGATCATTGATACGTCGTTGAAGATTGGTGGTCTTAGGTCACCATCCTGCGGGATTCCTGCAGCGAAGGACTGGGGGTGAAAACCATTCCATTCCAATAACCAAAACCATCTTGCTTTGCTCTAAGTCTGACTCTAACCAGCATAGAGTTTCACTGATTCATACTGACTTCAATTTTGTTGGTGATATCACATTCAGTTAGATGCTACCTTGATGTGAAAGGTCAGCAGCTAGACTCACCCTGGAATTTAGCTCCTTTACCTTGACGGATCAGGGCTATAATTAGGTCTGCAGCCGAGTGGCCATGGTGAGATGCAAACTGAGCATCAGTAAGTGCAAAATAGTGGCATCTCGATTGCACTGTCAATAAACCCTTCCATCATTTTGCCTATGATCAAGATCATAGGTCAAGACCAATGGGGAAGTAATTGGCTAGGCTGGACTTGTCCAGTGTTTTGTGAAGAGGACATAGCTGGACAATTTGGCACATTGATGCCAGTGTTGTAGCTGTACAGGAGCAATTTGGCTGGGGAACCTGTCCACTGTTCCTCACGAAACCAAGGTCAAGGAAACAGGTATTACAGGGAATGAAATTGTGTGGCATGGCTATTGCTGTTTGTGCCAATGTGGAGGTGGGTCGAGTGAGTGAGTTGGCAGTATGGAGTGCATGTGTGGTTAACAGTGTCAGGGATTAGGCTGAGTGAGAGTGAAAGAGGAAGATGTTGCAAGGAATAATGAGGGTGATAAAGCATGAGTCTTGGTGGAAACTGGGTACAGTAGTTGAGAAAGTGAATGTGAGATAGAATTTAGAAGAATCCCTACAGTGTGGAAACAGGCCCTTCAGCCCAACAAGTCCACACTGAACCTCAGAACATCCCACCCGCACCTCCCTGAACACTACGTGCAATTTTGCATGGCCAATCCACCTAACCTGCACATCTTTGGACTGTGGGAGGAAACCAGAGCACCCGGAGGAAACCCACGCAGACACGGGGAGAACGTGCAAACTCCACACAGACAGACACCCGAGGCTGGAATCGAACCCAGGTCCCTGGCGCTGTGAGGCAGCAGTGCTAACCACTGAGCCACCGTGCCGCCCTGAGATATTGGAGAAATGATGGTAATGTTTCCATTGGGGAATGGAGAAGGTCGTCGATCGACTTCCAACTTTGCATGCATTCCTCCGGACTACCTCGGACCAGACTGGCATGATCTGAAATTGTGGCCTCCACTTCTGGTCCTGGAGGAAAAGGAAGTCCCATTCTGCACCACCATCCAGTGGGAAACTCCTGGACCCTGCAGGCAAAGTGGGGCACTGATCCCCAAGTCCGGGGCAAATATCAGGAATTACAAACAGTGCTTGTCTGGATGCACCATGGACTTTTAAAAATGGCTTGGACACAAAGGATGAAGATCTTTTACTAAATTCTTGCTCTGGTTTCCTTGTCAAGTTTTCCCAATGTCCAGCTCATTTGGCATGTTTGGTAAGATGGGAGGCTACATATTAATCAGGCTGTTTGGGCTCACATTTAACAAGCAACAGTGCCATCATTTGGCCACTCACTACTGCCTTGCAAGAATCTCGCCATGCTGCTTGTGAAAAGCAATAAAGATGGAGCGAGGAGCTCCCGAAGTCAAGATGGGTCTTGCCAAACTTGTCAGCCAATTCTGCCACATATCTCGCCATAGCCCAAAACATTCAGATCTCTACAAGGTTCTGCCCTTTGTTCCTCAAAGGTTAAAGGCAGCATCCCTGGATTTCATTCTCTGTGCTTGTCCTCACTAAAAGGACACTCCAAAGGCTTGAGAATTCATTTGTCCAGTGTCTCTCTGTGGATTTTGAAAGTCAAGGGCCAATATTGGGTGGTGGGCGCAGACTGGTCATGAACTTCTGTCTTCCAGATATTTAGCCTGAGGCCGATGCTTTCATGTACCTCTGTTAATGCAGCCACAGAGGTTTTAGGAGCTAGTCTTGTGAATGCAGGCAGGCATAAGCTTAATGATAGAGGTTGGAGTCATCTTGTTCATGAACTGGAGACCACATAGGTTGAACAGTTTCTCACTTATCCTGGCCACAACATCCACGCAAATGTGCACGCTGCCACAGTAAATTGGGATGTTGGTTGGTCTGGTTGCCCAAACAGCCATTATGGATCAGATTGATGCCAATGCCACAAGGTTTGATTCCCCTTCTAGCAGGGCTGGATTTGAGACCAGCTTCCATTCTCTATCAATGGGGAGGGTCTTGGCACTTTTGGTTGGACCTGCCTTCGGGTAGAGAACTTACAAAGACATTGATTGCTATCTCAGTAAAATGAAGTGGCAACATGTTACTCTAAACCACTTAAAAGATTTTATACTGATACTGCGTGGTATTTTTACGGAATATTCAAATTGTCAATAGTGCAGATCCCTGCTTTTGTATCATTAAATCAGCCTGAACATGACCTGCTGCTTGCTGGTTTAATTTAACAGCCACACTGCTGTGCGTACAATATTAAGGAGTGACAGCAAGGTATAGAAGCAATGTGGATGGAACAGTGTGGAGTAGGGAGTTGATGTCAGAGAGTTGTGGTTCAACAGCAGGAAACTGATGAATCAGGTATAAACAATAAAAAGAAAGTGGGCAAAGGAATATTTTTTGACAGTAATTTGAATACTAATTAAACTGGAAAACTGAGCTCAACAGGTGGCAGACTGATAACAGGAAAACACTCTTTGCTGCATGACTCATAATCATGGTCCTGGTCACTGTTATGCAAGTGTTTAAACAAAAATACACATTTCTACTTTAGAACACGTCAATTCTCCTGCTGGACTGGAGAACAGTGTGCAAAATCTTCCTGCACGCTGGGAATTGGTGACATGACTAATGGCGAACATCCAGGAAATTACTGTTGTAAACAAGAGGGAGCAAGGCATTAAATAAGCCTTAGGCCCAGCAGTCCCAAGGAAGCTGTATTACAAACTAAGACCTTTAAAACTTGGCTATCTTGCTACAAGGTGATCAATTGCTGATGTGCTCTACTTGTAACATTTATGTGGCACTTCTGAACACTTAGACACAATAGCTGTGAGGTTGATGCCAACAGTTCTTTGCCAAATGTCATTTCTTTGTCTGGCTCTTCAGGCTTTGAAAAATTGACTCCAACTACTAAATTGGGTCCTTTTTTAGCGACCCAATTTCAAGGATAAAAAGCCCAAGGTTCTTAATAACTCAACTGTCTGATGCCAGGGATGGGCTTTGCAGCTCTCCTCTATTCTCTCTCTGCACCTTTCCAGGTTTAATTGAAGCTTATTTATTAATGAGGGCTTACTGAATAACCAACAATAAACACAAACTAATCCAGGTTGTTGGGGCAGGGGGAGAAAGAGAGAATAATGGCTGCTGTGAGGGGGATGGAAGGAAAGCTATGACTTGTAGAATGTCTACTGAACCCAACAGTACACGGTACACATCATGCTTTACATTGTATCTTTTTATAACGAATTATATATCTTACTCCAAAATGTACTTCTGCCTCTTATAATCACAGTTGACTGGATGCTGGGCAACATTTCGTTTCAGTAGAAATATCAGCAACGTATAACTAATTCATGGGCACATGAATGGGGCACAAGGTAATTCGTATTGGCTAGACAACTACAGTTCATTAGACAATTAAATCTCAGTTCTCAAAGGGCAGAAATAAATTAATTGCTTTTCGAAATCCAGTAAGGCTCCTATTTTTAAGAGAGTTTGTTGCAAATGTCTAAACAAGCAATTTCGCTTTACTTTGGCTATTATTTAGATTCTGCAGTTTCAGAAATTGAAAACCTAGGGCCTTGATAATAACCTGCAAATGACAGCCTGTCAGAGCTTCAAGCTTTGCTGATTGTTGGCTATTGATTTCCTGAAAAATAAACTTCAGTTTGCTGATATGAATTTTAATGTCAATAGAGACTAAATGATCACAACTATTCTTTTGGTACACATAAATGATTAATTAAATATTTAATCACAGCAATTCAAATATAAGCACTACCAACCCACTGTGTTAGCCTTGAATTTGCTCCTTCTATCTGTGTCTGAATTATTGTTACACATCCATGAAAAGAGAAAATTGACTGCGTGCAGAAGTTGGGCTTTTTCTGGGAGCTTTACTCTGATGCTTATTATAAACTCGCAGCAAATTCAGATGAATGTACTAATGGCTATTCATTAAGGTCACCTACACAGTGAATTATTAATGTCTACCTTTTTCTTCCTATGTAACACAACCTAGTTACAGAAATTACATATTTCTAAAAGATGTTCATCAACAAAAATCCTCTGATTAAAGCATATAGCCTCAAGTCTATATTCACTTAACTCCTAGCAACGTGAGAGGATGTAACTGTGTCAGTGAATAAGACAAACTAGCAGAGGGGGCAGAGACTCCCATGCAGCTAATTGGTTCTCCGGGGAGAGTGCATCAAAACTGTGGGAGGACAGTTATTCTCAGTTCCAGATGTGGAGAATGAGGGTTATTCACCAACATCTCCTTAAAACACTGTTAGTGGCGCGGTAAGGAGAACACACAAAATTTTAGCTTAAACATAGCTGTTCAGGGTTTGTTGCAACTGATTCACTGAACACAAAATAATTTTCCCTACCTAGAGCAGATATTTTTATGCAAAGCAGGATATATAATTTTACAAGGCAGGTCGTTCAAACACTTCTTATTCTTTTGCCCCCTGACAATGGTTGTCTCCCCTTCCCTCTCCTGTAGAGGGTGTCTAATGCTTTTCAGTTCAATGGTCAGTGGTAGTTCTCTATTAGTTTATGCAAGTTACTATTTGTGATACATTTAAGTTTTATTCTATCATCACCTTATGTATAAACATAGCAAAGATATATTAAGAAAGTGAATCATTGTTTGAGGTTGCAGGCTTGCTTGCTGAACCAGTGCACTTCTGGTGAAGTGCTGGTGTTCTGTCCCACTTGTTATTTATATGCCTTGGTTTGCTGGGGTGGTTGGGATTACTTCTGGTTTTGTTCGTCAGTGGTTTGTATATCAGGTCCAGTTCAATGTATTTATTGACGGAGTTCTGGTTGGAATGCCAGGCCTCTAGGAATTCCCTGGTATGTCTCTGTTTGGCTCGTGCGATTATGGATGTATTATCCCAGTCGAATACGTGTCCTTCTTTGTCAGTGTGTATAGAGACCAGTGAGAATTGGTTGTGTCTCTTAGTGCCTAGTTGGTGTTCGTGTATCCTTATTGTCAGTTTTCTTCCTGTTAGGCCTATGTAATGTTTCTCACAGAGCTTGCATGGTATTTTGTATATTATGTTAGTTTTATTGGTTGTGGGTATGGAATCCTTTACATTCGTTGGTAGCTGTCGCAGTGTGGTTGTCGGTTTGTGGGCTACCCTGATAGCTAGGGGTTTGAGTAGTGTTGTGGTCATCTCTGATCTGTCTCTGACATACGGTAGGGTGATTAGTGTGTCTGGCTATGTTGTGTCTTCTTGCTGTGGTCTGTTGCGGAGGTAACGGTGGATTGTGCTTTTTGGGTATCCATTCCTTTTAAAAACTCCATATAAGTGCTCCTGTTCTGCTTTGTGCAGTTCTGGGTTGCTGCAGTGTTTTGTGGCCTGTTTGAATGATGTCCTGATGCAGCTCCATTTATGGGTGTTGGAGTGGTTGCTGGTGTAATTTAAGTATCTGGTCTGTATGTGTGGTCTTTCTGTGTATGCTAGTCTGGAGTTCCCCGTTGGTCTTACATTCCACCATTATGTCCAGGAAGGGTAGTCAGTTATTTTGTTCGCTTCTTCTTTTGTGAATTTTATTCCGGTGAGGATGTTGTTTGTGTATCGGTGGGTTTCTTCTAGACTTGTGCGTTTGAAAGCCATGAAAAAGTGTCATCTACATAGCGGACCCAGAGTTTGGGTTGTATAGTGGGGAACGCTGTTTGTTCTAACGTGTGCATTACTGCTTCTGCAACAAATCCTATCAAAAACTGAGTCATTGTTTGTCATCAGTTGTTGAACACAGCTGGAGTATCCTTCACTTAATTTTGGCTGGGATCAACTAACCTCAATTCAGATAGTTAATACAATATACAGTACCAAATAAAGACTAAAAATGCTGAAAATGCACAGCAGGTCAAGCAGCATCCGTAGAGAGAGAAAAACATTGTTCATGGTTCAGCTTGGTAACCTTTCATCATAATTCAAACAGTGTCCTGTTCTGCACTGTTCCGTTATATTAAAGATTCAATCGATGAGTCATTAAGTGAATCCAATGTACTCAAGCCATTAACGTTTTAATGTTAGATAATGTTTTAAAGATCATTGCAACTCAATATTTTCCAAGATGACATCCCAATTTTCATTGGATGAAATTTAGAATAGATGCATGCTTTTAGACTTCTGCCTAACAAGATCTGCTCTGCTGCTCATAGCTCTCTTCCCTCATTCCTAATAATAAAATTCTCTATGCTCCATTACACATCACTGCCACCTAAACTTGTGCATGTAGCGCTCACATTCCACGCCAACTCTATTCACTTCCGATTGAAGTCCCATGGCACGAGAACTTCTATATTCAAAGTTCATGGCTTTCATTCTCACATGGCTTTATATCAACGCACCTCTAAGTTTCAAGTGGAGGCTATGTAAATAGAAGCTTCTCATTAAGATTTGGCATTGGGTCAAGACTTGGCATTACTGGATCTTTGTCAAAACTCCAGTTGTTCTGCCTACTCCTGCTGATGTTTCAAGAGAGGCATGCCAGAAAGGCTGGTGCTTGTTAGAATATCCTAAATATATTCATATAATTCTTAAATCTTCCATACCTGGTGAGAGTTCAGAGATATCAGCCTCTGTCTATTAAATGTGATAATATCTATTCAAACATGAGAGAAAGAGCCGTTGTATGAAATAAATGAATTGCAAAAGGGTAGGTAAGAGTGGAATGAGAAAAGGACCACACCAAGGTGATGAATGTTAGGTTAAAGTGAAATAGGATGAGATGATCCGCTCAGTAAATTGCTACAAGGGAGATTGCTGCTACTCAGCAAACTACATTCATAATTACAAGTGGCTCATTTATAAGAGTCATAGAATCAAGCAGCAGGAAACAGACCTTTTGGTCCAACTACTCCATGCCGACCAGATATCCTAAATGAATCAGCCCTATTTGCCAGCGTTTGGCCCATATCCCTCTAAACTTTTCCTATTCATCTACCTATCCAGATGCCTTTTAATGGTACCAGCCTCCACCACTTCCTCTTGTTCCATACATGCACTACTCTCTGCATGAAAATGTTGCCACTTCGGTCCCTTTTATATCTTTCCCCTCTTACCTTGAACCTATGCCCTTTAGTTTTGGACTCCTCTCCTACTCTGGGGAAAAGGCCTTTGCTGTTCACCCTACCCTTGCCCCTCATGATTTTATAAACCTCTATAAGATAACCCCTTAGCCTCTGACAGTCCAGGGAAAATAGCCCCAGCCTATTCAGCCTCTCCCAATAGTTCAAACCCTCCAACCCTGGCAACATCCTTGTAAATCTTTTCTGAACCCATTCAAGTTTCACAACATCTTTCCCATAGCTGGGAGATCAGAATTGCATGCATATTCCAAAAGTGGCCTAGGCAATGACCTGTATAGCTGAAACATGACCTCCCAATTCCCATACTCAATGCACTGACCAATAAAGACAAGCATACCAAATGCCTTCTTCACTATCCTGTCTACCTGTGACTCTACTTTCAAGGAACTGTGAACCTGCACCCTAAGGTCTCTTTGTTCAGCAACACTCCCCGGGACCTTATCATTAAGTGTCTATGTCATGCCCTGAGACTCTTATTTTAAGTGGTTGGAAATAGCATTCTTAGAAATTTGCAATTTGCACCTGAAATAATGTTGGTGTAATATGCTGGGAACTCAAATGGAAACCACGTTGTGTCTGACCATTCGAGACTCCATTACTGAAGATGGTCTCTGAATGTCAAAATGCTTTTTTTAAGTAACCTCTTTGTTGAGGTCAACCAAACATTGTTTTGGGGGATAGTGGGCATCTCCCCACATTAGTTAAGCAACAGATGCCAGATTGTCAGAGTCTCTTACAAAGATGATCACATCAGATCCGTCCCTACTGACATGGACAGCTGCCAACTGAACTCAAATGAAGGCGCCTGTCCTTAAAAACACAAACATTGGCAAGGTACAGGCAGAGATCTAGGATTGAGTTTATCACATCATTCAAACAGAACATTCCAGATGTTTGACACTGCAGAGCTTATTTTTATCAACTAATCTAAATTACTGAAGACTTTCTTATACCTTCCCTAATACTTAGATTTTCTTAATATCACAGTCCACTGCCACTAGACTTGCAATGTTTTTGTTTTGGAATTTTCAGAAACAAAATGCTACCTCCGGAACATCAGTGTTCCTCCAATGCTGGCCCCTCAATCAGCTCCGATTTTAATTCCTCCTTCACTGATGTGTGTCATCAGCTGTCAATTAGCCCAAAGCTCTGAAGTTCCTCCAAACACACCCTGTCTCTCCTTCCTCATTTAGTAAATTCCTAAAAGCCTCTCTGTTTGGCCAAGTGCTTTAACATCTCTTTATGTAGCTCAATGTCATTTTTTTTCTTGAAAATGTTCCATTGGAACGTTTTACAATGTTAAAAGTGCTACATATGTAAATGTTTGTTAGTATTAACATTCTGAAACTGGAATCAAATCTACCGGAGAGGTTGAGCTCTAGTTTTTTATAGGTGACACTACAATCCGACAACTTCCTAATAGCACTATCTGACTCAATGAGATGATTCTTGTCATTTAAAGACCGTCTACCAATGAGCCCCAGGTCCTGAGATGATGGGAGTGTCACATAGCAGGACAGGGGCATTTTCTGAAAGATTGAAAGAATGTTATGATACAAGACCTGAGAGACCACGGTGAGTAGAGTCTGATATTCTTATATGATAGGAACGTAGTAATTTGGATTCTTTTGTATTGATTGTCTCTGATTAATAACTAATGAATAGGATCCAAACGAAACAGTACTTTCCCTATAGTGAGTTTCTGGAATTTTAATATTGTTGAGAGAACAATGTGCGAAATTTGTTCCATGTTGTGATGAAATCCATTTCATTTACTGCCACTG
This sequence comes from Ginglymostoma cirratum, assembly GCA_024137785.1. NCBI lineage: Eukaryota > Metazoa > Chordata > Chondrichthyes > Orectolobiformes > Ginglymostomatidae > Ginglymostoma > Ginglymostoma cirratum. Next base: position 50,712,968 of record JAHRHZ010000019.1, on the reverse strand, counting down.
TCTTTTCTGAAGACTCTTTATGTGTACTCCTATCAGTTTACCAATCCACATCTAATAATTTATTGTTATGTGCCCTCTCCAACAGCTGTGAAAACATCCTGGCTCCATGATATCAACTTTATTCTGCACTCAATCATTTCTGTTTTCTTTAAATCGATATATCTTTATCTTTTCTTTATCCAGTTCATGCTTTCTGATTTATTTCTCTCTTTGAAGTTTTTGTATTTCTTTCCTCCATTGCCAACTTCTGTCTCTCAAGTTCAAGTTCAAACATTTGCCTGCTTCTTTCAAGTTTGACGTTTGAAGATCTACTTTGGTTGAATTTGCTTCTAGAGGTTGATCATTTAGATATTCAAACCCTCATTCAAGTGTTTTACTTATATGTGATCATATTTTGTGCATAAAATTTCATTCGTTGCACTAATACACTTTAGTACAGCTTAGTTCCTAATGCTGCCTTTTAAATTCTTACATTTCTGATAATACCTTTTCTTCATCCAGGGCTAGCCATTTTTCCACTTTATTCTATCTCACCTTCCGATCTTGGGTTATAGCTACTACACAAGCAGGGAACAGTTCAGGATGTTCTTCCTGCAAAATTTCCATTGCTCTCAACTCAACTGATTCTCTTAAAATATTCTCAGAAATGCCAAAAGTCTCACACCCGCCAAATCATTATCCAATATAAAACACACACCTTCAAAAGATGCATGAAGAACAATACCCACAGTAGCAATTCTATCTATGGAGTCATTTTGTACAAGGGAACAGGTTGCTAAGTCCAATAGAGACCCCCTAGTCTCTCTCTCTCAACAAACCACTTGAAGCACAAATTGTCTCATCAGCTAGCATCAATGACTGATCCACTCCATTAACTCTCAAAATATTTATCTGTTTACTTCAGTTGTTGGAGGAGTAAGGGAACACTTTTCTTTTAGAGTTAAAACCTGTAAATCTCTAGTAACTTAAGTCATCGCAGCAGTATTAAAGGAAGAATTCCCTTGAATATCCTGAGTCATATTTTACATTCTAGTAGGAATGAAGGAAACCCATTTTACATACACCATTGTCACTATGTTGACACCCAGTTATGGGAGATCATATTGTATTAAGCTTCATAAAAGGTCATAATTCTGCACTTCTGCCAATACAGCCTTGAAACACCTTCCGAGGAATTGCTCCATCATGGACTGCCGAAATGACAGCTCTTGTTCTGGTCGATCAACCACCTTTCCCATGTCTAAGCTCCCTTGGCCTCTGAAAAGGCATTCAATTACACATTCACAAGAATCTGTCCTACTCTGCATTGACAGACAGCTTCACCAAGCTAAAACCACCCCTGCTTCTTTTTTTCTTGGGCTCTAATATTGCTCAGTTGCATCCAGCAAATACTAATCAGAGACAACAAGAACTGCAAATGCTGGAGTCAGAGACAACACAGTGTGGAGCTGGAGGAACACAGCAGGCCAGGCAGCATCAGCGGAGCAGGAAAGTTGACATGTGGGTTAGTAACTGATTGAGAGGCAGAAGATAGAATGTAAGAATAAGGGAAACATATTTGAAACGGCAGAAAATGACCTGTGTCGTCAGGGATCTGCACTGAGGCCTTAGCTATTCTCCAAACACACCATGTTTAGGATGGAAGATTGGAAACTTCTTTGTCTGTTATGATCTTTTGAGGGAACTGTAATCCAAACTGACTAAATTTGCCAAATGACTCTCAAATGAAGAAAGTAAATTTAGAAATAACATCTGTAACTTTTACTTTAACACAATTCAGAGACAACGTAAACATTAATTAACAGACAACTGATACTTTATAGGAAACGTATGTTACTCTAAATAGTTGAGAGAACACAGATATGTCTTACTCAACCATAGCCACTTGCATCAATCACTGCAGACAGGTAGAATGATGTAACTACACAGACATGCTGCTCTTTGTTCATACGGGATAGGTCGGGAGTCCTATCCAACAACAGGTTTCACCTTTGAGTTTCACACTTTATGATAATTATAAGCAAAACTCACTTCTAGAAACCTTCCCTCCTTTGGGTCTCAACAACCCTGATATTGTAATATTCTAGCAAACCAAACAATAACACCCCTATTCATGGATTGTTGACTTCTGGTAAAAAAAAAGCAGAGCTCTGCAGCGTCACTGACTCTTTACACAGCTGCGCCGGTTTTAGACCCTTTTTTTAAGCGAGTTCACACAGTATCTCTTAGAACTCCTGTGTCTTCTACTGTCAACCAGAATAACTAACCCCCTTCTATTTTCTTTGCAGAAGTAATTTCTTTGCCTTTCTTCACCCGTATCTAGCCATATCCCTCACGCATCTTAGCTTCCTTACGCAGCTTCTATGTCAAAGGTCACCAGGTCACTTGGACATGTATTACTTATGATCCAAACAAATGACAATGGATCCCTTTACAATTGATGTAACTCTTACAGTTTATTTCAAACCTGTATTTTTCACTGGGTATACAGTTGTTATTCCAGTGTAGAATGGAGTTGCACATAGGAACCCTGTAGCATCCCTGTCGTAGCACACACAAAAGGAATTGCCCGAGAAAATGAAGATTCTGCTGGGAAATTCCTTTACTCTAGGATCCCTTCAAAATTCTCAATTAAGTCAGAGAATTCAGAAGATTCTAATGAAGTTAAGTAGATAGTTACTTAAGAAAAGTCAGACGATTAAATACATAGACGATTAAATACATAATGCCTGTGTAATTATTCAACTGACCCCATGCTTACTTCACACACTACCTACTTCACACACTAATAGCCAGATTCTGAACTGGCACCTCTGGGATAGATACCTGTTTGCAAGGTCTCAGCCCAAACCACCGCCTTCATTCAATAGGAGCCTACCAATCATCAACATCATCCTCCCAGCCCCACCTCAGGTTGGATAACACAGGAGTCAAGATGAAAAGTGTTCAATGCTGTAAAAGCACTTTTCAGATGAAGTGTGCCTGGATGAAACCTTCACAGGCTTCTACGGTAGCTAGGTGGGTGACTGCAAACACCAACAGTATATCAGTCTTCTTCCTTCTCACCTACTTCTCCTCTGAGGATGTCAGGAGCTCTTCAACTTCCTCTCTGCATCAGCATCATGTTCTGAAGGCCACCACAGACAACTGTTACACAGACACGTGATGAGAAACACTGAATGGCAACTTTTCCCCCACCATGTCACCATAACTGATGCTGACATACCAGCTGCGGTACCTCTCCCATGTCTCTGTGATAAAATTCCATATTGCAGTCAACAGCCAGGCCTTGACTGCATATCTATTTCCTCCCAGGTCAATCACCTAGGTGAATCGACGGAATATCTGAGATACTTGAGAATGCTGAAGGATGAAGGAGACTGTGACTGATCAATTAATTAAAATTTTCAGCACTGAGATTAATAGATGAGAGTATGAAAGGAAACAAGAATAAAAAAGCTTGATACAGATCTGACATGACCTAATAGAATCATGGAGCAGACTGAAGAGGTTGGATGGCCTGTTCAGACATCGCTGTGATAAGAACAGTATTCAATCTCAATAATGGAACATTTGACGTTCTGTTGGGTCTATCGGACAGTTTTGTTCACACTGGAGTTGGTTTGAAAACAATTTAAATCATTTTCTTCATCCTAATATCAACTTTAGTTAAATAATTAAAACCAGGCCAATCACAAGATCCATATATAAACATCCATTACACTGAGTTATTTGCAAGAATTGGAAAAACATCTCTTTTGCCCTGATTATCAGCTTTTCAAATTATTACAGTTACTATTATATTTCAGGAGCATTTCAACAAATAAAACCTTCTAAATGTTTTTAATATTATATTCTGTAGCTTAATGTATTCATACGAAGTGATAAATGTGTATCTTAAATACATTTTGATATGTTAGTAAACTCATTTGCCCCAAAGACTGCAAACAATAAGCAATTCAATTAGCTTGTTCTGGTAATCAATAAACATTTCACAATTATTGTATTGGGAAGTCTTTGATTCCCTTGTGGTTGTGAAAAAGGAATGATAAATTTCACAGACATCCAAAGGGGAGCTTGTAAGGTTTTAAAAGAGGAAACTATGAAGTATTTTGTTGCATCTGAGAGGTGAAATGCTGGATGTTTGTTAAAACTTACCTTTTTTCAATTAAATTAGATGACTCATTGATGTGAGGAAGCAAATATGTTCTTCGTCAAATATACCTATGTGAAGATAAATCATTCTAATTGAAATGTGATTCTAATTATAACCGGCATACAAGCTTATCTATTTTTTATTTTTCTTCTGTTACCGGGTATTTTCTTGTTAAGGCACATATATTGTATTCGCACCACAAGGTAATAGAAGTATTAAACGTTCATCTTTGATTTGATTTGATTCGATTTATTATTGTCACACGTACTGAGAGACAGTGAAAAGTATTGTTTTGTGTGCTAACCAATTAGATTACATGAGTACATCAGGGTGATAGAACAGCTACAGAGAAGATGCAGAAAAAGATCAATTCTAATATATGAGAGGTCCGTTCATAGGTCTGATAACAACAGGGAAGAAGCTGTTCTTAAATCTGTTGGTATGTCTCTTCAAATTTTTGTGTCTTCTGCCCATTTGAAGAGAGTGGAATAGGGTATAGCCATGGTGGGAGGGGGCTTTGGTTATGTTGGCTGCTTTCCCAAGGCAGTGGGAACTGTAGCCGGAGTCAATGGAAGGAAGGATGGGTTTACGTGATGGACTTGGCTGCATCCATAACTCTCTGTAATTTCTTGCGATCTTGGATAGAGCAGTTGCTATGCCAAACTGTGATGCAGGATGCATTCTATGGTGCGTTGATAAAAATTGGTGAGAGTAGCAGCAACCAAATGCATTACCACACAACTCAGCGAATAAGCAATAAAGTTTTGTTTCCATCAATTAATCTGTTGTTTGCTTCTATTTACTTATTCATGGTCTCATTAATATTGATAGCTAGAGGATGATTGAGAATATACCAGAAAAGAGTTTCTGTATAAGAAGGTTAAAAGTCAAAACAATCTTATGCCTTTCCCAAGATTACATAGATTGATGATTCAATTTCGAACAACATAATTTGTTTTTTTTATTTGGAGTTTTTTTGAATTTTGAAACGTCCTCAAAAATAAATGGCTTAGACTTTGCTAACAGCTGCTAATGTTTTTTTAAGTATCAAAATGCTTTATGGAAAAAAATCGTAAAATGTATTAATTCGGAACAATTTTTTTTCTTAATACATTACTATTTTGATTTACCTACAGCCAAAATACATATCGTATCAGAGGAGTAATTAATGCAAAGATTCACAGGAAATGCTAATGAAAGAGAGCTGACTGGCTTAATGCAGCTCTAATGTTCAAACTCGGATATTAAATACTGATTAATATTATATTCTGAGTTTAAAAGTGAAAAAGTATTGAAGGACATTAAGAATAAACAATAAAATTAAATTTGTGTTGGTTGAAAGGTGATTAATTCATAAATATCTAAATTTTAATTGGTTTGGTCTTGCTTGCCATTTGAGATACACTGCAGTTGGCTAACATCAATGGAGGAAGTTGGCAATTTAAATTGCTTCAGACAGGAAATATTAAAATGAGAGCAAACTTTTTAATATAATCAGAGCAGGTTGGGAGGACAACACCAGAGGTTTAAAAGGAAAACTGGATGAGTGGACGGGCAGAACAACCTTTAAACAATACAACAGAAAGAAGGGTTAGGCAAATTATATTTGAAAAACAAAGTATGCACAAGAATCCAAACAGTGAGAGGTGCCCCCAAGGAACAGGCAAGCTCGATGTGAGATGTTAAAATCTGTAAAAAGTTTTGAATTAAAATAGGAAATGCTAATAACACACAGTGAGACATGAAAAGAGAGAGATAAAAAGTATTGGACAACATCAAGAGACGAAGATCTCCCACTGCAGCGATATAGTTCACTTCAAGTATCAAACTTTCCTCCCCTCCCTGAGAGGCTACTGATGAACCTAAAGTGATGGGATATATGTTCATAGGGCAAGAAATCTCTGCTGTCATGTGCCATAGATTTGCTTCCATCGTGATTGATAAATGACTCCAATAAAAGGATGCAAATGAAAACTGACCCTTTGCTTATAATCAACTGTTTATTTTAATTTCTGATCCGCAGCGGTGTTTGTACTGAATATCTTCCCAATTTCAGGCAGAGCCTCAGGTCCTTCAAATTGTCTTTTCTGTGTAAAATAGCCTTATTCATCAGAGAATGCTGTTGTTATTCAAAGGTAGATGGCCTGGCCACTTCTTCACCAATATTCTAATTTCGGATCCTCATACTCCATGTTCAAGAAATTTGCATCAAATTATATTCATGCCTGTTTAAAACCAGTACTAACAGGAGTATTGTCAGTTAAATCTGCAAGAGCATTTTGGCCTTTTACTCTTTATCTTTAAAGTAAGGTTTACCCTCTTAAATTAGAGAAAGTTAAATATTTAATGAATCAAGGGAATTCGAAGCATTTCTGACACCAACACCCTATATTTTCATTACACCACGCGAATGCAGTATAGTGTCATTAATCAAAAGAATGTAAATTTCTGCACTTGTTCTCTCCAGTCTGCAATGGGCTATGCTTCTAATTAGCTGCATTGCACAGATTTAAACAGCAACAGGGTCAGCAAACAGAAACCAGAGGCAAAGTCCTTTCAGGTAATAAGCCAAAAATCAAGATGAATCTAGAAGTAGAGACAGCAGGAACTGCAGATGCTGGAAAATCTGAGATAACAAGGTGTAGAGCTGGATGAACACAGCAGGCCAAGCAGGATCAGAGGAGCAGGAAAGCTGACGCTTTGGGTCTGGACCCTTCTTCA